>CAJNDS010001557.1:682500-762500 GCA_905221605.1 Symbiodinium natans
CCTGAACCCAAAACCCTCACCCAGAACCCTCAATCCAAAATCATCAGCTCTAACTTTCAAGCCGGAGCCCTCAATGCAAAGCCATCCAAAGTGAACATCTCAAAACCCAAAAAAGGCGTCGGAAAATGCATGTTTTCACGGGTCAGTGCATCTTTCTTCGGGGCGACCACTTCTTCTTTTAGGATGTTTGGCAGCAGTGGAGTTTAGGGCTTAGGGGTCATACGCCGCAAAGCGGTTCTTACGCCGTAACCCTACAGAAGTGGACACTGTGTGCAGATGAGTGACTCTTGATTTCTCAGCAGACAAGTGTCTACAGTGGACCCCTTCCTTAAATCCGAACCCCCAAACCCTAAACCCTGAGCCCTAAACCCCTAAACCCTAAACCCTAAGCCCTAAACCCCAAACCTTAAACCCGAATCTCCCGGCATTCCACCATCTTGCCAGGAGATCGCGCTGAAGCTTCAGGCTATCTCGGAGGACACCCCGCGATCAATCTTCATTGTTCTCGAGCCCAGTCCCAGACCCCGAACCCGTTTAGGGAACGTAGGTTGAAAGGGGGTTTTACGAAAATGAGGGATCCCTACGATAGACCCCGAAATAGTAGAGTAGGATCCCCGTAAAATAAGGACACCAAAAGGGTACCCCTAATATCGTAAACCCCGAAATATTCCTAGGCTGAGAAGGTGTAGGGTGAAACTGAGCAAGCGGTCTTGGGAAACCCCAAGCACGGGCTTTCTGGAGAGCGGGCAAGACTCGACGGACGCGCTTTCCTTCTATTCCCCAAAAAACCAAAACGCTTTGGCCCCATACCCCGAACCCTCAGACTCAGCCAGCCATCAAGGTTCTTCCCAAACCCTTCAGCAACTCTCCGCATACGCACACAAAACAGAAGCGCCTTTGGGCCCTCTTCCCCCCCGCGCGCGCGTGCGCGCGCGCCCATGGCGCGGCTCCTGCTGGCCGGCTCGGCCCTTCGGCTGCCCGCCCTGGCGCCACGCGTGCGCTGCCGGGCCGAGGTGCTTGGGGCTTGGGGGGGGGGGGGGGTCTTCGAAAGTTCTTGGGTTTAGGGTTGAGGGTTTAGGGGCTTGAGGGTAGGGTTTGGGGTTTGGGGTTTGGGGTTTAGGGTTTAGGGTTTAGGGTTTAGGGTTTAGGATTTAACGGTTTAGGGATTCGGGTTTAGGGTCGAAGGTTGAGGGTTAGGGTTAGGGCCAGGGTTTAGGGTTTAGGGTTCAGGGTCCAAGAAACGTAGGGGTATCCTCATTGGGAAACCCCAGTTTGTGACACCCTCCCCCAAAATCCCTCAAGAAGGCGGCCTTTTCGGTTCAGGGATTGGGGTCTAAAGGTTCGGATCGTTGTCACCCAAACACCCTAAACGCCCACCGGGAGTGCTCCCTAAGTTCCCCGGCTTGCTTCGAGGCCACGATGCGGGCGGCGCAGCCACGCGCAGTCGGGAAGCCCAGAAGCGTGTGAAAAAGAGGGTTGAGGGGTTTGGGGTGCCTCTACACTTAGCACCCTCCCTTTGGGGCGAGCCCCTCGAAGTACTGAAAACACGGCAGGCGCCTACGTTTAGGCCTGCATGTTTCTCAGTGGGCTCGCAAGATTGGCGCGGGGTGGGGTGGCGGGGGACTGCGCCGGGGTGCGCCTCAGTTGGTAAACGACCGAACCTACCCATTCCGAAGGCCTAAACCCTAAACCCTAAACCCTAAACCCTAAATCCTAAACCCTAAACCCTAAACCCTAAACCCTAAACCCTAAACCCTAAACCCTAAACCCTAAACCCTAAACCCTAAACCCTAAACCCCAAACCCCAAACCCGAAACCCTAAACCCTAAACCCTCGACTTGACAGCCCAGCTTCAAGCGCCTTTTACCCCCAAAGCCGGCTGCTCCCCGCAGGCCCTCAATGATTTGATCCCCAAGTCCCCGCGACAGTCCTTGAGACGTAGACCCACGAAAACTTTCGGGTTTAGGGTTTAGGGTTTAGGGTTTAGGGTTTAGGGTTTAGGGTTTAGGGTTTAGAGAGAGGGACACACAGTAATACATACATACCCAGCCACCCCTGAAAACGTACTGTGCCAGCCGCAACCCTCAAACCCTGGGTCCCTCAACCCTCCTGCCCCCCCCCCCCCCCCCCCCCCAAAAAAAAAAAAGAAACACTCCCTGGAGACCTTCAAGCCCTACCTAGACCTCAAAGCAACCTTAAGACCCGAAGCTCTAAAACCCGAAGCCCTAAACCCTAGCCCTAAACCCTAGCCCTAAACCCTAAACCTCCCCCTCAAGTCCGAGCTGCCACAATCCCAGGTCGTGACAGGGGCCGGCACCGGCATTGGCAGGGCGCTGAGCCTGGCGCTGGCCTCACGGGGGATGCACTCCGGCTTAACCGAAACCCTAAGCCCTAAGCCCTAAGCCCTAAGCCCTAAGCCCTAAACCCTAAACCCTAAACCCTAAGCCCTAAGCCCTAAGCCCTAAGCCCTAAGCCCTGAGCCCTGAGCCCTAAGCCCTAAGCCCTAAGCCCTAAGGGTTTTGGGTTTGGTGCGCGCTCTGTTGTTTGAGCTGCTTTGGGTGCATCTTCGCCCTTTGACAGTCTTGCCACTCAGAGCCGCCAGGCCTCTTTTTGCCCTAAACCCTAAACCCTAAACCCTAAACCCTAAACCCTAAACACTACTAAACCCTAAACCCTAAACCCTAAACCCTAAACCCCAAACCCTAAACCCTAAACCCTAAACCCTAAACCCTAAACCCTAAACCCTAAACCCTAAACCCTAAACCCTAAACCCTAAACCCTAAACCCTAAACCCTAAACCCTAAACCCTAAACCCTAAACCCTAAACCCCTAAGCCCTAAGCCCTTAAACCCTAAACCTCAACTTCGGGCCAAGGGGGTGTGCGTCGCCGCAACATGACCGCCTAAACCCTAAACCTGCAGTGCCCTCCCTGAGCGGTTTTTTGGGGCCCCGAATACGGAACTTTAGGACAAGAAAGTAGTACGAAAAGGGAGGCTGAGCCCTGAGCCCGAAGCCCTAAACCCTAGACCCTGAACTCTGAACCCTAACGTCATCCTTGCAGGTATGTGGTGGCGGTGGGTCGGCGACGAGAGGCCGTGTGGCTTAAATCCCTCAACCCCACAAGCTCTCGGAAGCCTATAAACCCGAGATACACGAAGATACACCACTTCGCCCCCCCCCCCCCCTCCCCCTTCAACCGGTCTCGCGTTTCACCCCCCGAATGGTGGCTCATGGTGGGTTTAAGGTTTGAGGGTTCAGGGTGTATGTTTTCGCGTCCCCTGTGGTGAATGGTGGCTCATGGTGGGTTTAAGGGTTAGATTGGGGTGGAGAACGCGGAGCACGGGATATCACCCCAGACGAGACGCCCTAGAAGCCCAGCAGCCCCGGAATGTTTGGAGCTCTTTGGGGTTGGGGTTTTTGGGGTTTTGGGGTCCTTCTTAAGACCAGGCCGAGGTGCCACAAAAAGCCTAAGCCCTAAACCCTACACACCCTCAACCCTAAACCCTACACACCCTCAACCCCAAACCCTAAACCCTAAACGCCTAAACCCTAAACCCTAAACCCTAAACCCTACACACCCTACACACCCTCAACCCTAAACCCCAAACCCCAAACCCCAAACCCGAAACCCGAGACGCGGATCCTGCCGAGGTGCTGCAGGAGACGCGCCAGCTGTGCGAGAAGAGCGGCGCCCCGGGCACCGTGGAGGCGAGGACCTGAAATCAAAGCTCCAAAGCGCCCCCGAAACAAAAGAAACCCCAAAAAGCCGAAAAGCCCTAGAAGCACTAAGAACCGTAAACCCTAAAACCCTGCACCCCTAAACCCCAATGCCCTAAATCCCTAAACCCCAGAACGCTAGAACCCCAACACCCCGCCTCGATAAGCAAGCGGACAGTTTTGTGGCAGCTCAGCCCAGACCCTCAACCCCATGTATTTTCAGAAGTAGGGGTACCTCCTTATATACCCCGAATAGAATCCCCGAAAGCGACCCCCAAAATGGGTACCCCGTATTTTCGGCAAACCCCTCATGTCAAACCCTACACCCTAAACCCTAAACCCGAAACCCTAAACCCTAAACCCTAAAGCCCTCAAGGATCTGGCCGCGGACGTGGCCTCCGCAGACGGCCGCCAGGCAGTGGCGACGCGGCTGGCGCAGCTCTGTGGCGAAGGAGGCGAGGTTTAGGGCCTAAACCCTCAACCCCAAAACCCTAAACCCTAAGCCATAAGTCCTAAAACCCTAAACCCTAAAGCCTAAACCCTAAACCCTAAACCCTACACCCTAAAACCCTAAACCCTAAACCCTCGGGCCCTTGGGCTTCGGCGTTGGGAGTGTGGTTCAAGAGTCGCGTGCTCCCGTACATCCCAAGTCCAAATATCCTCAAGTAAGATTCTAAGATGCAGCCCAAACATTCAGAGAAGTGCCAGACTTAGAGTTTAGGGTTCAGGGTTCAGGGTTCAGGGTTCAGGGTTTAGGGTTTAGGGTTTAGGGTTTAGGGTTTAGGGTTTAGGGTTTAGGGTTTAGGGTAAACCCTAAGCCCCTCGAAGGGGTAGGAAGGCGGCCAGTCCTACCACTTTGCTTACGACCTCCCAAAATCTCTAAAGCAGATTTTTTCCTTTTACGGGTAACACATTCTGGGGTTTAGGGTTTAGGGTTTAGGGTTTAGGGTTTAGGGTTTAGGCAAATAGTAGAATCCCTCTGCAGGTGGGCCCCTGTCGTGCGTGGTGCACAATGCTGCCGTGATTGGCGAGGCAGGCCTTTTTTGGGGACTTGGGTTTGGAGTTTAGGGTTGGGGGTTCAGGGTTTAGGGTTTAGGGTTTAGTGGCTTAGGGTTTAGGGTTTAGGGTTTAGGGTTTAGGGTTTTGTGGTTCAGGGTTTAGTGGCTCGACTTGGTTTTTTTTGGCACAACCCTGAGCATCTACATCCCCGACGAGGACCTGAGCCCCTGAAGCAAGCACCTGAACCCTCCAACCCATACACTCTCAACCTCAACCCCTTCACCCTTCACCCTAAACCGTAAACCCTAAACCCTAAACCCTTCACCCTTCACCCTAAACCCTAAACCCTAAACCCTAAACCCTAACACTCTCAACCTCAACCCCTTCACCCCTTGCTTGCAGCTCTGCAATGTGGACCAGCTCACGCTGGCGGGCTACCAGCGGACCCAACAGGGTTGGGAAGGCATTGGCTTTGCAGTGGCTGCAGCGTTGATCTCGAGGATTTGAAACATGAGAGGAGATGCGTTTAGGGTTTGGGGTTCAGGGTTTAGGGTTTAGGGTCGGCGAAGGGTTTGGGGTTCAGGGCTTGGGGTTCAAGGTGCAGGGCTGAGTGAATGAAGGTTTGCCCGGAAAGCCGACGCCTCGAAACGTGCAGTCTGTGTTCCCCAACCCTGATACTCGAAGTTCCCGAAGCTGCAAACCCTAAACCCGAAACCCTAAACCCTAAACCCTAAACCCGAAACCCGAAACCCTAAACCCTAAACCCTAAACCCTAAACCCTAAACCCTGAAGCAACGCGGTTTCGAGGACAATGGCCATCAACGTGGAGGGCCCTCTCTTCTTGACGCAGGTTCTCTCGGCCTAAACCCCAAACCCTAATTCCCAAACCCTAAACCCTAAACCCCCTTCCTACACCCAAGACTCCGCCCCGAAAGATCTGAGCCTAGACCCCGAGCCAAAATCCCTAAGCCCTAAAACCCTGAATCCTCTAAGCCCACCCTAAACCCAAAACCCGAAACCCTAGCCCTAAAGCCCTCAACCCTAAGCCCAAAAACCCTAAATCCTCTTAGTGCCACGCCGGCGAAGGCGCTGAAACCCAGCTTCTCCTCGGGTAGCCGCGCGGCCTGGCGCAGTTAGCGGGGTTTCAAGGAGGCAAGGGGGGGGTGACCTTCAATTCCTTCGAGGGTTTAGGGTTTAGGGTTTAGGGTTTAGGGTTTAGGGTTTAGGGTTTAGGGGTTTAGGGTTTAGGGTTTAGGGTACTGTAGTCCAAATATGAATGTACTTATCACTGAATTCTAACCCCCATTAGGGTACTTCAGGGGCTTATGCTTATATGTGGTTTATCATAACCCCATTAGGGTACTTAAGGGGCTCTTATGTGGTTTATCACTACACCGAAAATGGGTTACTAAGTACCCTGAACCTCCAGGTAGAGGGTTTGAAACCCATGTCAGGGTTCCGAGTTCCCTGTAATTCCCTCCGATCAGACAGGGTTTAGGGTTTAGGGTTTAGGGTTTAGGGTTTAGGGTTTAGGGTTTAGGGTTTAGGGTTTAGGGTTTACTGGGGAGGTGAGGGGGGGCGTCATTCAAGGTCCGGGGAGAGGGTTGAGGGTTGAGGGCTTCGGGGCTTCGAACTCGGGATTTCGAACTCGGGGTTTGGGCCTTCAATCCCTAGACCGTAAACCCAAAACCCAAAACAACCCGAAACCCTCAACCCTAACCCCTCAACCCTTAAACCCTTAAACCCGTAAACCCTCAAACCCTTGAACCCCTTAAACCCTTAGACCCTTAAACCCTAAACTCTGCGGCCCTAACCCGAAGCACCCGGGAGTTGAACAAAAACTACTGGCCATGGGTGTCCAAGCAGCCACAGCACACCTGGCCATGTGCACGTGCTTCAGCGTTGTTGGCTCGAGGGGATTTGGGTTCTCTTCTGGGGTTTACGGGCCTCGCTCCGAGGCCAACCGACGGGGCGTGTGGGCCCTAAACCCTAAACCCTAAACCCTAAACCCTAAACCCTAAACCCTAAACCCTAAACCCTAAACCCTAAACCCTAAACCCTAAACCCTAAACCCTAAACCCTAAACCCTAAACCCTGTAGTTTTGGGCCCAAGGTTCAACTTGAGACCCTTGCTTTCTCGGGTCTTTAGTGTTGTTGTGTGTGCTACTTGCCTGCGCATGCATAGGGCTCAGGGCTCAGGGCGGTTTTTGGGGCTTCATTTTTTTTTGCCGGGGGTTCAGGCCATTCTCGTTTGGAGAAGCTTCAGGCGGTTATCTCTGAGTACGCTCTAAACCCTAAACCCCGAATTATACCCTAAACCCTAAACTCAGGGCCTAGGCCGCCCCCACCATAAACCCTATACCATAACACGTTCTCCTCGCGACGAGTACTGGTCCCATAAAGCAAGTACCCTAAACCCGTCATGACCCTGACCCTGGACCTGACCTTTTCAGAGGGGGGGGTACCCCCAGAGCCCCACCCCTTGGCCCCTCCCCCCTGGCCCTGGCCCCCTGGCCCCACCCCTTCCCGCCTGGTCCCTGACCTTCCTGGCCCTGGTGGTTGGCCCGACCCGTCTACACCTTGCTGGCACCTCCTGCAACCCTCCCTGAAACTGCCGCAAGAACCCCCAATTCCTTTCACTCTCGGACTCAACGAACGTCATGAAACTGAAGAAGTTTTCAGAAGTGGACTGTTGTCTGAGTTTAGGCCGGAACCCGAAAAGGAATAGGTTTGGGTGGCTTTACCGCCTGGGACGGCGTGGGGTGGGAGAAAAGTGTTAGATGGCCCTCCACAATCGGGCCAAAGCTGCTCTTCGCACCTCACGAAGCTTTCGAGCTTGTTCCGAAACCTAACCTTCACAGCATGTACGCCCTATCACAGCAAACCCTAAACCTTAAACCCTAAACCCTAAACCCTAAACCCTAAACCCTAAACCCTAAACCCTAAAGCCTAAACCCTAAACCCTAAACCCTACACCCTAAACCCTAAACCCTAAACCCTAAACCCTAAGCCCTAAACCCTACACCCTAAACCTTAAACCCTAAACCCTAAACCCTAAACCCTAAACCCGAAGTCATAAACCGCGAGGGCCATGTCGACTGCTCTCCGGCACCCTGGTGACTCGGATGCGCCCCTGCTGGCCAACCCATTTCCGCGGAAGGAGCCTTCCCTGAGCCCTAAACCAAAGATTCCCTACCCCCAAGGCCCCCGAAACCCTGTAAAGCCTACACCCTTAAAGCCCCTAAACCCTTAAACCCCTTAACCCTTAAACCCCTAAACTCTTAAACCCTTAAACCCCAAAACCCTAGCCCCCCTAAACCTCACACCCTACACCCGAAGTCATTTAGGGGCTATTCAGGGGTTACTTAGCTATACAAGGACTCTATACGGTGTACATATACATATATATATATACATTATATGTGTACATATATATATATATACATATATATAATATAATATAATATAGTATAGTATAATATAATATAATACAATACATATGAACATCTTTGAATATAAACATATTTTCAATGACTTTTCAGGTGTATATATATATATATATATTTGTATATATTTGCTTATGGAAGGGTTCCTTCGAGGGGTCCCTCCTTCTACCCCTCAGAGGAGTGGATCAGAGTCCCAGGAGCTGCGAGCCGCGGGGCTCGGGGCCATCTCGGTGAGTGCGCTCTGCTTGCTGGGCTTCGCCCCTTCCTGGCTGCAGCTCCGCGGATGCAGAGAAGGGGCCCTCGTTCCCTCTTTTTTTAGGGTTAGGTTACTTTTTTTTTTTTTTTAAAGGTTGGGTTCCTCTTTTTTTTTTTAAGGTTAGGTTCCTTTTTTTAAAGGTTAGGTTCCCCCTTTTTTTAAGGGTTAGGTTCCCCTTTTTTTTGGGGGGGGGGAGTTTAGGTTCCTTTGTTTTCTTAGGGTTGGGTTCCCTTGTTGGGGGGGTTTAGGTTCCCTGTTTAGGGCTTCAGGTTCCCTTTTTGTTGGGTTCAGGTTCCTTTTCTTAGGGTTTAGGTTCCCCTTTTTTTTTGGTGGGGGGGGGGTTAGGTTCCTATAATGTTATTGTTTAGGGTTTAGGTTCCCTTGCAACCCCCCTTGAAGCCAACAAGGGTGCCCGTTCTTAAGGGTCTAGGTTCCCTTGTAAGCCCATTGTGTTACTCCTAGGACTACGCTCTTGTCTAGGTTCTTTGCCGCTGGCCAGTTGCACCTCGACCCCTGGTTCGAGGCGGGGCTCCCCCTCTCGGTGCCTTGGTGGCTCTTGCGCTCCCACGCGGAGCTCGCGACGCTTTGGGGGCTCCTGGGAATTCTGCAGGCCATGCTGGGCATGGGACTCATCCCAGGGGCTCCGAGGAGGCTTCATCGAGCTCTGGGCGACTCGCTGAGACAGTTGAGAGCTTGGAAACATCAGCCTTCCGATTTGGGGGCTTGGGGGGGGGGGGGAAAAATAGAGAAAATAAGGATCCTAAGGTCAAGGCGTCAGGGGTTGCTGTGTCTGCTTCATTCTTTGCTTTTCATCATTGTATCCTATCTTTTCATTTCCTTCGTCCCTCTCTCGTTTTCATTTCTTGCTCTCTGGGGTCTGGTTTCTTGCTATGGTCACCTTATTCGTTTTTTCTTAGGGGTGTCTTATTCGTTTTGTCTGGGTTTGTCTCCTTCTTCGTTTTTTGCTTAGCCCTAGTTCCGGTATATCTAATTTAAGTATTTGTTTAGTCTGTTATGTTTTCATTTTTAGGCCTAGTAGATTATCTTAACTTTTGGTTTCGGTAGGTTTATTTGTTATTTTCGGTCTCTGGGTTAGGCTATAACAGACTTTAGATAGGCGGTTCGTAGAAACGCCTATCATAAAGCCTAGTCTGAGCTTAGTATGGTCTAGACATTCCCTAACTTTGGGTTATTCCTAGGGTTTTTGGGCGGTTTCAATAATAATTTAATTGAATATTAAATTATCATTGATAGACTATTTAATTAGAATTTTGAACTATCATCTCATTTAAGAACTCTGTTGTTGCTTGTAAGTATTCATAATGTAATTGTTTGTCTATTTTTACACGATATTGTAAGTAATATATTATTTCTAGGAAAAACTTATAAACTCTTTGATAATAATGAAAATAACCACCTAAAATATCTTTATAATATTTCATTTTCTCCTGATGCCATTGATAGAAGTCAAATGTATCTAGGTTCTCATACATTGTTTTCATTTCAAAGTGTAACTCAGGCGTATATTCTTCCTTATCTACATAATTTTCTATTATTTTATGAACTTCATCATATTCTGGGTATTTGTTCAACTTAGTAAAGGGTAATATATAATCATCAAACAAATTCCTTAACTTACAACATTTATCACAACAATAGTAATCTACAATCTGATTTTTAAAGTTATACAATACATCGCATTTGCCTAGTAATATTTTCTGTATGTTCTTAACTGGGTTACACTTATCACATCTATTGAAATAGTTAAATTTATGTATCTGATTATACAAATATGTTTCATCATATTCACTTTCACTATATTCACTTTCACTCTCATATTCATTATCACTCATTACTCTTAATATACTAGGGCGTTTTGTCTTTAAGTAGATATTTAGATCTTTTAATTTTTGATTGGTTCAACGATAATATTATTTGTAAGTTAATAATATTATGGTTGGTCTATACTGATGAATTTTAACCATTGTATTAAATCATAAAAAACTTGTCGCTTATTTAAATATGTAATTATCATTGAAAATATTCTTAAATAATGATACAAATATTGTTTTAGTTCAACTCTATTATTGTAATATTCATATTCATTATTATATTTAGTTCTTAATAGTTCTTTCAGTTCTTTTACTTTTTCCTCATTAAAATAATGATTATAAACATCTTCAAACTTTTCACTAATTTTTTTATCATATAATTCAGTAAATTTTTCATAATATTCAGTTTCATATTCTTCTACTTCATCTTTATAAATATTACAATAAATATTAGCAATACAGAAGTTAGTATCATACCCTCTCAATATGTTAAGTATTATACTCCGATGATTAGGAAACTCATTTGTTGTTACTAAACTGTAAATAAGAATGGAAACATCATAATCCAAATAATAGTTTCTTGATACACAGTCACTACATCCGATATAGGAAAAGATATTCTCATTTACACCATCAGTAAATACATTAAAGTTATTCTTCAACTGATAATATATTAATTTACAGTTCTTACAGTTTTTAATATCATCCTTTATTAATTTACGACCATACTCAATTTCTTTCTCAATGTTATAATCTACTGTTACAACGCTTTCATTATCACTCATTACTCTTAATATACTAGGGCGTTATGTCTTTAAGTAGTTTTTCAATCCGTTTCATTTAAGTTATATTGTTTGTATTTGTTATTAGTCATATACAAATATGCGTTTCTTTCTTCTTCATCCATTTCTAGCATAATATTAACATTTCTTGATTTTCTCGTTCGTTCGGGGTATTTTGTATAAAGTGCTTCCATCTTTTTAAAAAATGTGTCCTTCTTTGCTTGGTTCTTCTCTTTCTTCCACTTGTCATTCAACTCATGAAACTCTGACTTAAACTTATGCTCGCTACTTTTAAGGTGTCTATTAAAATACTCTGTCCTATACAACCCTTGACCGAATATGCTACAAATTTCACACTCTTTAAATCTACAAAGTCCTTCCTTCTTCATTTTCACTCTTAATATAATATGGTCTCTAGTCTTTAAGTATTTTCAATTAAAATATTATATAAATGAATAATATTATAATTGTTTAAGGCATAAATTCCCACGACCCCACTCCATCCCAGCTTGTTTGAAGTTGTCGTTTCATTTTATAATATAGTTCAGTTTTTTCAAAGTTGGTCTTGGCTTTTTCTTTAATGAGATAATTTAGGACTTCAAAAAAGGCAAAAGCATTATACGACATTGATTGAATACCACCTAATGTATCAATTTCATCACCATTATTTTTTATTAGTTCAATATCATCAATATTTTCATAAATTTCTTTCATATAGTTATGATTAGAATACCCATATTCAGAGTTCATCATCAAATAATGAAGCTTAAACTCCATATCACCCCTATGCTTACACTTATCCGCTTTACTCAATATTAAGTCTGTAACAAACTCATAAGAAGGATAAGGGTTTTTCTTAACGAATGCCTTAATTTTCTTCACATCTTTTTCATCCATTTTCACCTTAATATATTATGGTAATTTGTCTTTAAGTATATTTCAATCAACTAATAATATTTCGTGTCTGTTATATTTTTTAGTTTTACCTTCTAGGATATAGTGTTTGTTGAGCTGTAGGTCTCTTCCTATTTCCTTAACCGTGTATGTTTGTTCGCTCCACTGATTACGACTTTCTTTTCTTGAAGTGTAGTTGCCCTTTCCTTTTACAAATACTTTAACTTTATCCCCGACTTCAACCTTAGGATATTTTCTTAAATACTTTTCTTTCAAAACCGAGTTTGCCTTCACTTTCACTGCGTTCTCGTCCTTGTGCGCTTCGTCTGGGGTCATATCCGTCGTTGAGTGTTTCATTTGTTTATTATATTTGTTTAACACTGGTTGTAATAAAATCGTCCATGCTCCTTTCGTTACTAACGCTCTATCAGTAATCATTTTCTTAATAGTTCTAATTGCTCTCTCTGCTACATTCGCGTGGGTCAAAGTTACTATATGGTCAATGCCTTCCCCTTTCAAATAATCCTGTAGTTTCTTATAGTTAAACGCCCCATCATCATCCGAATAAATACTATTAGGATAACCCATAACCTTAAAGCACTCCATAAAGGCATAATACACTGTTTCACCGTCTCGGTTCTCCATAGGCACGATATGAATTTTCTTACTAAAATTATCAATACATAACAACGCGTATCTCTTATACTCTTTCTTAAAAGTATCTGTATCTTTCATTAAACTAACCATATCCATAATATCAACACTATAAACTGCTCTAGCATAAGGCGCTGAATAACTGTTGTAGTTCTTATAATTTCTCCTTTGAGTTGATTGTTTCTTAACCCAGTCCTTAACATATTGTAAGGTTACACCCGCTCCGTCTTTATTTGCTTCTTCATATAAACTTCTTACTGACCCATAACCTCTTTCTAAATCATAATATATCTTCTCCAAAATCTCATTAGCACTCATAATTAATATTAACTAGAAATTTAATTAATATTAATTATAAACCTACAATTTTTCTCACTAATGTTTTCTCAATTTCTTTTTGTTGCTTCTCTTCATAAATTCTCTTACACCTTTCGGTGCTCTGATGCTTTGCTTTATTACTGTTACTTGTTATGGTTTTACCGCATCTTTCACATACATAACTCTTACTGTTTTTCTTGTAATAATCATTAAAATAATCATCTTCTTTATACTTCTGGTTCAACCTATCATTATAAATTTTCTTCTTTTCTTTCTTGATACACTTATCACTTTCACTATCAGTAGTTGAAACATCCCCATTATCAATACTATTCCATAACAGGTCAAACAAATCGTCATTAATTGTTGTTTTTATTCCGTCATTGCCTACGAAGTAGTTAGTCATTATTTAATTTATAATATGAATATTTCTTTAAGTTGCTTATGCTAAAGCATAAGCGATAAAAGAAATATCTCATTATAATTTTCTTACCGATTAAAACCATAATCTATTGTTGATGCTACGCTTGTTGAACTACTTAAAACTGTTGATGGTCGCGCGCTGTTGCTACTTCTTCTTGAACTATGGACGCTGTGAGGTGGCGAACTTCTTACACTTTGTGGCGAACTTCTTACACTTTGTGGCGGCGTAACTGTTTGATAAACTGGTAGTGTTGGATGACTTGAACGTCTTGACGATGAAGATGAACTACTAGAATGTGGAGGCGTTGGGGTATTCTTATTACTTGCTTGCGCTTCTTCATTTTCTTCCTCTTCTTCATCTTCATTAGCACCACCACCACCAAAACTAAAAAACTCTCTTAACCTTCTTATGTCATCCATAATTTGACTTCTTTGTTGTGGTTGCGATGACTGACTTGAACCACTACGACTGACATTATTAGGTAATCCACTCGGCATTGAACTAGGTTCTGACGGTTCCGACGGCTCCGATGGCGATGCGATACTGTTCTGTTTCAGCATATACCTAAATGTTTGTGTCATTTTGTTTCTTCTATCCTTTAACAAACTTTCATAATCTTTAATTTCACTATCAAATATCCACCCTATACCTTCAAAATCTGGATAATCCGCTAAAACTCCCTTTTCTGCTGTTGTTATGCCACTGTCTCGTAAATCTTCAACTTCATAACCTGTAGTATCTAAAAATGGGTTATACATACCTTTAATATAAACATCATCATCGGATACTCTCCTTTTCCTTTTTGGTAGTTTATCTTTATATAAATTTGGTCGTTTATACATATATTATAAGATAAGAAAAATTAAGTTCCTGTCATAGCACCTATTGCTCCCTTTACTACTCCCTTTCCTACCTCCTGTAATCCTGCCGAAAGCGCAGATGATGCCGCCGACCCCGCGCTCGCTAGGAATTGACGAAGCATTCCTCTCCCACCACCTCTTTGTATTTGACGCCATTCTCTAATTCTAGAACTTAACAAGTTACTTTCAACACCAATCTGCCAGTTATTCTCACCGGTTCCATCACCGATTAAGTCAGAAACAATTGTTAGTAAATACATCTTTTTAGTAATTTCATCTGGTAATTCATCAACTCTTTTGTTAATTTCGTCCGTTAATCTACCCCTCACATAAAGTTGGAAAAGTAAGTCAGTATAGTTTAGTCTTTCATTTTGTTTCATTGCTTCAATGTCATTATTAAAATATTGTATGTTCTTCTGATAAGGTCTAACTGTATCTTCTGCTGGTATAAGTTCATCGTCTGACGGTTCTCCTTCAACTGGTTGAGTGACTTCTTCAAGTTCTGGCATATCTAATAAACCTGTAAATCCACGATTTAACATGTTACGCGTAAGTGTGTCGTTTAACCTATTTACTGCTTGACTATGGCGTTGTCCCACCTCTTGTTGTCGTTGCTCTGTTTGTCTTCTTCTTTGCTCGGCGTCTCTGAATAGGTATGTTCTAAAATCTACATCTGAAGCTATTGATTGTGGTGTAACCATTCCCGAGTCGCCTTGAACTGTTTCAATGGGTGTAGCACTTCCTGAATTGTCGCGATGTCGCTCTAAATGAAATGTTTGTCCGTTTTGTTGTGACTGTCGTTGTAGCATCATCTGACGCATTTGTCTATCCATTATTCGGTTTTGTTGTTCCTTCAACAATTCAACATGGTCGGCACCATCAAAGAAACTACCTTGCGGACTGTTCCTAAATTGCGTTGCCGTTCTGTCAGGAAATGGTCTTAATAGTTGTTGGTCTTCACTGATTAAACCTAAAATCTCGTTGAATGTAGGTTTTCGTTTCAATCCATATTTTTGATAAGGGTTTATTAACTCAAATCTTGCTGATTTAGTTGTCATTAGTTTATATAAATATATTTAGATTAATATTTTTATTTAAACAACGGTCAATTTTAGGTTCTTCAATTCGCTTTTTCATATGCTCTATACTTGAATGTGGTAAGTTCGGTCTATGTAGTTCATTCATTAAACGGTCTAACTCTTGTTGGTAGTTCTTACGCTTGTTACTCTCTAATAGTTCATTGCGCTTTAGCAAACTACCTTGATATGTTTCTCCTAATTTCATATGGTCTCTTAAATGTTCTAAATATCTTGTATCTTGAAGTTCAAAAGGGCTATATTGTTTAGTTGATGTGCTTATCTTAAAACCTTTAACATCATCAGGATGTTGTTTCCGCTTTAGTCGTTTATTATACTTCCTAGAAAACATTATATATTTACTTTAGATTTTATTATTATCGCCTTTTACTTCTTAATCCTCCTACAAACATACTCTGCGTTAAGGCTTTTGCCTTCTCTCTTCTTTTATTCATATACTCTTGTTGTATCAGTTTAAAATTCTCGTTAATAATTTCTTGTGGTGATTTAATAACTGGCGACGGTTCTGGTGCTCTTACTTGTTGTTTAACCTGTTGTAAATACGCCGGTTCGCTTTCCTGTGGTATAACTTCATTATGTATAACTTCATTATGTATAATTTCGTTTGCGTATGTTGGTTGTTGTTGTATTGCCACTGCCTTTGGTTTTGCTTTTCCTTTAGGTTTTGGTCTTATTGGTTTGTCTTCAATTTTTGAGCATTTATGTGAGTATCTTAAAGTCTTTAGCGTTAAGTTTGCTCCGCAGTCTTTACAATTAACCTTCTTATTCTTTAGTCTATCCGTTTTGTTTCTAAACTCTTGTTCTGGTTCTTTGGGAGCTTCTTCCTTAACATCAACTGTTTTAACCTTTGGTTCGGTTACTTCTTCAATCTTGGTCTCTGGTTGTGGTTCGGGTGCTTCTTCATTTACTATATTGGTGACTTCTTCATTTTTAATATCTTCATCACTCATCTTATATATTATTCTATATTATTTCTATTTTTAATGAAATGGAAATAAAATAGATACTTAAAGATACTGCTTATATTGTTACCTTTTTTAATTTATAAATTTACAAAGAGGAGACTAAAACTTATTGGGGTATTGTGAAAGTCTATTGTTTTGCCCCTCGCATCGGTTATTCTAAATCGTAAGCGCTTAAAACTTCTGTTACTAACATCTATAAAATCGTTCATCAAAGGAGGTGAGCTTGAAACCGTAACGCCTCCGACATTATACATCATGTTAATTTTCTTTATGATGGCGTTTGAAAAACTATTAGGCGCTGAATAGTGGTAGTCGCTTAACTCGCTACAAATGATATAAACCGAGTTGAAAGGATTTAAGTTAAATAAACCACTTGTCCATGATGTGTTGGTCATTGCTTTAATTTCATAATTGCCTATTAGTTTGTTAATACTCATTGGGTCATCAATTATATAAGACGGGTCACTGGGTGTTGTATTGTGCCATAAGATGCCCTTTAGTTCTTCATCAGTAGGAATTTTAAAACTAAAGGTGTTAAGTGTTATTGTTATTACTGCGTTTCTTTGGTCGCTGTCATAAGATGAAGTAAATAAGTCCGCTTGAATGTCGCTATTTAAGGCATTAAGTTGTGTTATAATATTAGCGATTAATTGTGAGGCAAAGAAGACCTGATTTTTAACGTCAATCTTACAAAACCTTTCAATTTCACCAGTGCTAGTTTTATACAATATTAAGTAAAAGTATTGATAAAATCCTTCAGGGGTAGTATAATGACTTTGAGGTATTACTTCATCTGTTACATACATAACGGTATTTGGGAAGGTTTCTAAGTTTTCAGTTAGTTCAATTATAAAATCACTACTGCTACTGCTTTGGGGCAGTCTTTCTCCACTATCAACAAACACCTTTGAATAAGTCAATTTACGATTTGATAGCATTATTAATTAATGTTAGAAAATTTTTATAATTAATATTATAATTAATGGCGGGTGTTAATGTAGGCGTCAGAGTAGCAGAAATCTTAAGAGGGTTACAAACAGCAAGAGCAGGAGGTGGGATAGCGAGAGAGGCAACGATGGAACAACAAGCGTTAAGAGGTTTTCAAGACGGGCGAGGTGGCATAACAAACATTCTAGAAGATGCTTTACAAGGACGAGGAAGAATTAATAATTTAAACACAGGAGCGGGAAAGTATCTAGCGTCAGAGGCAGGTAAGGATATGGAGAGAGCAAGGCATGAACGAAGGGAAAGAGAGGAAGAAGCACAACAAGAATTAACGCGAGAAGAGTTAAGAAAGAAGAGACTATTAACGAGAGCAGAGGATTTTAACAAACATTTTAACACATCGGTCGCAAGATACGACCCTAAATACAGAGAAGTCGTTAATGTTGAAAATAAAAACAGCATTGACGACGTTAAGGGATTACAAACTGCCTACGCTAGAAACACAGGATTATTCAAACAGGGCAACACATTATATATTTCAGGCACGGGTGGTAAATCCGGTTTTGGTTCTAAAGTAAATGATGTTTTCAGTGATATATTTTTAATACCTACACATAATGTTCAAATGTCGGAGAAATACAAGGATGTAATGGCAGAGTTGGAGAAAAACCCAGACGTTACTTGTTTGGTGGGACATAGCCTTGGCAGTTCCGTTCTTCAAGAAATAAACAACAGGAACAATCAAAAGTGTGTAACAACGACTTATAATGCCCCTTCTATTTCCTTTGGTAATCGTCAGAAGAACCCTCACGCGTTAAGATTTTCAAATAAAGGGGATGTAATCAGTGCTTTAGATAGGAACGCAATCAAAGTTGAAACCGGAACAATAAACCCATCGGAGGCACATAAGTTCAAAAATATGACTACACAGGGTAGTTTTGAACAAGGAGTGGATGATAGCGCTCAAGTGGCAAGAAATATTCAAATACAAAATTGGAACAAATAATCTAAGCAATATTAATGAACAAATCTAATTATCAACCATATAAAGAGTTAATACTAAGCGGGAAGGCAAATAAGTTAAATAGCATAATACAAAGGGATATTAACAAAAAAGATTACAATATGATTAAGGACATGCTAGAAGAAAAGCAAGAAATAATTATAAAAAATAATGATATTAAAACTAAAAAGATTTTGCCACCTGAAACTGATAAAAAGAAATCTAAAAAATATTAAAATCTAATCTAGTTTATATAATAATGGATAATTTAGTAGCAGAAGCAAGTGATGTTATGAGCCCAGCGTTAGACTTTGGATTACCAAAAACAGCTCAATACGCCGTAGATCGCCGACATGTAAATTATTTCCCGAGCGGTAGCAACGTTTATAAAAGTGACGGAAGCGGAAATTTAAATATTAGGTTTTACATTACAGGCGAAGACGGGACTTATTTAGATTTGTCTAGTATCCGTTTATTTGCTAATTTAAAGAACAATGATGTAGAAAGTCATTTCTTACGACCCCTGTCTGGTCTTCACGGTTTCTTCGCTCGTTATAGATGTTCCGTAGGAGGTCAGTTAGTTCAAGACATTGACCAATATAATAGACATTGTGAGTTATACAACTCGTTTAAATCTGCCGATGCTAGACACTCTGATGATATTGAAAGCGCGGCTAATCCTCGTTGGGACGATGACTGGCGACATAAATACGCTAATGGTTTGGAACAGTTTGTAGGAATAGATTATGACCCTACTACAACTAATCCATCTACAAGCACCACTGTAGAAGCGGCGCCCACTGGAAACAAAAATTATCGTGACTTTAACGCTTTTGGTGATATTGGCAATAGATACACTCGTCATTCTATGTCAGGAATTCGTGGAGGTGAATATGTAAGATTAGGTCATAAATTTAAATGCGGTTTCCTAGAGAGTAATTATTATCTACCAGTTCGTTATGCTCCTTTAGAAATTGAAGTCACTTTATCATCAGACCCAGAAGCACCAATTATTAAACCAGTTGTAACAGCAGGTGATTACAGCGATAGTAAGGGGGATAGATACGGTCATTATTTCACAACGGGCGACACAAGCACATTATGGGAACTGAACTCGCTGATTGTAAGAGCAGAAGTAGTAACGCTGGACAGTCAAGTAAATAATAATATTACCTCCCATCTTTTACAAGGTGGTTCATTGAAAATTGTTTATCCTATGTATCACACACTAAGTCAAACTTTCAGCACTGACGGAAACGAGATTAATATGAATGTTGTTAAATCAGCAAGTAAATTAAATGGTATGTTTATCACTTTATATAGACAACAGCGTGGAGCATCTTTAGGAACAGGAAACACAGCAGGAATGGAAAATGGCTACTATTTACCCGACAATTATGTTTATAAGCGTTGGAATTACTTTTACAATCCGATGATTAACGCTAGACTTAATGACCTTGGAGCAAATGCGACAGAAGCAGATAAAGGGTGTGGTTTTGCTAATAAGAATTTAAATATTTCGTGGCAGGTTCAAATACACAACAAAAAATATCCAGAATTTGAATCACAAAGTTTAGCCGAGCATTGGTATTTCTTAAACCGTATGCTTTCATATATTAACCCAGACCAAGACGCATGTAGTATTACCTACGAGCAGTATAGAAGCGATAAATTCATCATTGGTATTAATTTTGAAAAAATGAGTGAGCAACATATGACAGGGGTAAACACAGAAATGAGTGGTTTATCTAATATTAAAATAAAACCATTTAGAACATTAGCTGAAGCAGAGAAAATCCAAGAGATCTTCTGTCATATTATATCAGAAACCGTGTTAGAAATCCGCTCAGATGGGTCTATAGTCTATGATTAAGTGTAAAAATAAGCCATAAGATGTTATAAAGAAATGATACTTTATAGTATATTATGGTAAAAAACGGTAAAGATTTCTCTAAAGGAAAAATATATTGCATAAGAAACAATATTGACGATGAATTTATATAGGAAGCACGACGCAACCGTTAAGTAAAAGGTTTCAAAAACATAAAGGTAGTATCAGCAATTGTAAAAGACAACGGCTTCTATATGATAAGATGTTAGAATTAGGGAAAGACAATTTCTACATTGAACTAGTTGAAGAATACCCATGTGAAAATATTGAACAGTTAAACAGAAGAGAAGGTGAGATTATACGAGAAAAGAAATCAACGTTAAACAAACAAGTAGCAGGACGAACCATAAACGAATGGAGAGAAGACAATAAAGATTACCTTCGTGAAGACAAAAGACTTTATCATTTACATAACAAAGAAAGATTTAATGATAGATGTAGGAAGTGGCATGAAGATAATAAAGAAAAAGCAAAGGCATACAAAGCGAAAGTCATGGAGTGTCCATGCGGTGTTCATTTTACACAAAGTCATAAATCAAGACACCTAAAATCTAAACAACATCAAACCTATGAACAATCATTAACCGAAGATATTTAATATTATTATTATCTAATCAATAATAATATTAACTATGATAAATCAAACAATGAGTTTAGATGGAACAACAACTATTTATGCTAATGATTTTATAAAAGTCTATGAAACAGGAACATCAACCATTGAACAAGACTTCGCAACAAAAACAGAATTGACTAGCATTAACACAGCAAACGCGGCAAGTATAACAGCTAATGCCGATGCCATCACAATTCTGAATAGCAAACAACTTCAAAATTTTAATAATATTAATGCTATTAACACTGATTTAACTAATAATTATCAAACAAACACAGTTTTAAGTAGCAACTTCTATAGCAAAACAGAAATAGACACGACCTTTACCAATTATTACACATCAACACAAATAGACACAAATTTATCTACGAATTATCAAAACAACACATTATTAGCTACCAATTTTTATAATAAGGGCGAGGTAGATACGTTAATAGCAGGTGCTGGGGGTGGTGGCGGTTATACCGATACAGAAATTGATAATTTATTAGCATGAAGAGTTCCATTGAGTGATTTTACTGATAAGTTTAAAACAAACCCAGTTATTGATTGTAGCGCTCCAACTATTATTCATACGGGCTTAACATTGAATAATGAAACAATAAATATCTCACCAACTACTGGACTATTATTTAGCAATCAAACGGGAGGAGGGGATAAAGTAGTAAGTGTGTTTAAAAATGCTACTAATTATATAACTTTACAAGGAAATAAAATTGTATCAAACGCTACATCTGATGATAGTGTTGTAGATTTAGAATTAAACCCGTCAGGAAATGTTAATATTACCAATGATTTATCAGTATCTAATTTAACAGCAGACGGTATGAATTTAACAAATAATCTTAATATTGGTGGTAATATTGAATTAACAGACGCTAATACAAGTATAGAAAGGTATAATAACGCTACTAAATCAAATATATCAATGGATTTACGGACAGACCAAGAGGCTATGAGATTAATGTTAGGAGCACCAACAGGTGCCGACACTAATACATTTATTGAATGTAATAATACAACAGGAGGAACAACATTATTTAACCCAACTTATTTTAAAGACACTATAAATTATGAAAACGACACCTTAAATATTTCTAATAACTCAGGAATTACATTTTATAAAGATACCACGGATGCCTCTAATGTAATGTGCGTTAAGAATGCTCAAGGATACTTAAAATTTATTTCTTTTGGTATTAATGCCTATAACACAAGCAATGACAGTTCTTCATTACTTCTATTAAATACAGCAAACGGAAATGGTGTTTATTGCTTATCGTTAGGCATTGGAGTTATTCAAGGTTCAAATAAACTAAATGTATCGGGAGGCAATGCTAATTTTGGAAGCACAGCATCGTTTCAAAGCACATCAACATTCAACGGCGATATTTATGTAAATAATTCGGGTAGAATATTTCAAAGAGCCGACGCTAATAATTCATTAAATGTAATATCAACAGAAGAAATAAATTTTTCATTACAATCAAATAGAACAACCGACCCGACGACTGGCACTATTGCTTTACAATTAAACGACACTAACGGAATTACATTAAACAGAGCAGTTACAAATAATCTAACTTTTAATCGCATTGGTAATATCGTTGGTGAAGCAGATGTTGTTAGTTGGGGGCGTTTTATGTTTCAAAATAGTAGCGAATTAAAAGAAGTATTGGATACTCAATATAAATTATATATTAGAAATGGTGATACATTAGGAGATATTAATTTAACTGTTGGTTTAGAAAGTAGCACACCAGAAATTCAATTAACGGATGGAAAAATAAATGTATTAGGCAATCTGGAAATAACTCACACTGATGTATCAGGGTCACAACGAGTATTAATAAATAACCCAGACACTGACGGATTTATTAGATTAAGCAATAATAATTTATCAAGATTAGACGCAACAAATACAGGCGTAGATGTTTATGGTTTCTTTACTACAACGAATAACGCTGATATTGGAGGAAATGTAACATGTGTTGCTTTAACTGAAACATCAGACGCTAAACTGAAAGAGAACGTTAAAGAGGTAAATACGAAAGAATGTTATAAAGCCGTTAAGTATATCAAACCTAAAACATATAATTTTATTAAAGACGAAGATAAAAAGTCAAACTTGGGTTTTATAGCTGATGACATAAAAGACGCTAAGATGCCGAAAGAATGGGACAACATAATATATTATAATGATGAAGGTATAAAATTATTAGCATACAATAAGATGACTGTTGTTCTTTGGGGTTGTGTTCAAGAGTTACAAAAAGAAATAACTTCTTTGAAAGGTGAAATAACAAAGTTGAAAAAGAAAATTAAAGATGATGATGATTAATAATTATGTATATTAATATATAATGCCATCGTTAGACGAGCAAATTAACCAAAAACTAGATGAGCAGTTACAAAGGGTAAAGAATGAACTAATCACCTTCAACTCCATTCAAAACATCATAGAAAAGATGGAAGCATTGGAAAAAGAAGTGGAGGAACTTAAGAACAAAAACAAATGTAGTAATAATGGCAAGTGTCTGCCATGTAACTTATGCTCATTTAGTTTATTTTGATGATAATTAATAATATATTTGATTTTATTATTAATCATCGGAAACTTCAAAGCGTTTTTCAAAACGAATATAAAACATCTTATTAACATCTTTAGCATTTGTGTTTATGTAGAAGAAACTGTAAGGTTCGTCATTTACTGCCTGTTGATACATGTTGTAAAGGGTTGCTTTATCCACTAGCGCGCTGTTTTCATCCAAAAAACTATTTACCTCATTCATATTCTTTAGTCTGAATATGAATAGAGCTGAAGTGTTTAACCTAATGATGGGCGCTAAGACATTATACTTTTGTGTTGATAAAATACAGGAGATAGCGTCATGTCGCCCTCTCGTAAATAGTCCATGTAATAAACTAGAGTATCTAACGAATTTGGGGTCGTCTGCGAAATCATCAATAATTATAAGTATGCTAAATAAATCCTTTTGTTTGTTTTTCTTTTGAAAATCAATGACTTTATGCTGAGTGTCTATTATCTTCTTTAATGCTATTGGGTCATAGTCTTCATAATATACCTGTTCCTTCTCAGTATCCACCTTCATAACATCGCTTATATATTTCTTAACTGCCGTCCAAGTGTCATCAACATGAACACTAGGTGAAAATATGTATATTCTTTCAAATGAACCTCGGTAGATTTTCAATATCAGATTTTGAATGAGCACCGTCTTTCCTCCAGTAGAAGAAGCGACACATAGCATCCTAGCGGGTAAGTTAGGCATCATTTCGTATTTGCTGTTTTTATATTTATACTCGGGTATGTCTATCGGTTCCACTTTTGGTATTGTTTCACTCATTATTAATAATTAGAAATTATATGATTTAAATATATAATGGATACAAAGTATGATACTTATATTGAAACCATAAATGGTTTAGAAGTTTTCGAACAACAGGTAATAAGCGATAATAAAATAAAACGATGTTGCTATTTGTCATTAGAGTTTGTAAAATCAGTTATTATTTGCTTGAAAAATAGTAAGAAATCTAAATAATATAAATGAGTGATAACGGCAGTGACAGTGACAAAAAAAAAGGTCTTTTCATCAATGCTAAAGGTTTTTCTTGTATCCCTTGTAAGTGTAAGCGTCAGTCATATCATAAAGAAACCAAAACTGTGAAAGAAAACAACATAATAACAACTAACATAGTAGAAGATAGGCGTAACTTAAAATTTGGTGGTCGCCATGTGTCGCCTGATGAAAACGGTATATTCAAAAGCGATAAGCAAATTGGAAGCGTTGAAATATGTGATACTGGATGGGGCACCGCAAACAAAATAACACCTGAAGAATGCGAACAAAGAATAGAAGAGAACACTACAGACATTGAGACCATCAAAAAAGACATAGAACGAATAGAAATTGAAATTGAGGAGTTGAAACATCGCATTCTTAAAAAGTTGAATTAATATATATGTAATATTAATATGGATTGTTTGTGTTTTAAGAAAGAGAAGAAAGAAACCACGAGTGCTTGGTTAATTGAAAGAAGAAAGATAAGAATGTATAACGCTAGGTTAAGTGCTATAATAGATGAACTGGAGGATTACCAGCATTTAAGTCAGTATAAGAAACGATTCAAATTGTTGTTTGAATTTTATCAATTACATGAATTGTTAAAATAATCACTTAAAGTATTATTGATATGTATATTTGACAGTGTAAAGTTTTGCGTTAAGTCCCAGACATCATTCTTCTCCCCGCGTGTTTCGCTATACCATAAGCGTATCATAAGAGTGCGGTAACGGTTAATTAGTTTGGAGATGTGCCCCTATTGCCCATTGCTCGTTCAAATGTTCGAATATTAATTAAAATATTAGAAGATTTACTTATTAATGTAATCTTGGTGTTTCTTTGTTCTTTCGTGCTTTCTTATAATACATTTTTGAACTTTTGAACCACAGCAACATTCAATTAATTCTTTCGCTTTGCTATCAATTTCATTTTTATGATTTACATAATAATTGTGTTTTTGTTCTTTTAAGTAATCTTTATTCTCTTCTCTATATTTAGCTGAATAGTTCTTCATATACTCTTGTATCTTTTCTTTGTTTCTTGATTGGTAGTCTTTCACTTGTTCTTTGTTATTCTCATACCACTGTCT
The DNA here is from genome assembly GCA_905221605.1 of Symbiodinium natans. Taxonomy (NCBI): domain Eukaryota; class Dinophyceae; order Suessiales; family Symbiodiniaceae; genus Symbiodinium; species Symbiodinium natans. Next base: position 707,877 of record CAJNDS010001557.1, read on the forward strand.
TAACCCCTCTTTGATTTTTTCTTGGTTTAATGGGTTATAGTATTCTTTGTATTCTTTTGGTGTCCTACCTGCTATACACCTATTCACACAGTCAGTATTTTGAATATAATAACCTTCTCTTCGCAATAATTCTTCCTTGCTTTCACAAGGGTAATTTTCAATTAGTTCTATTTTTACATTATCTTTTCCATATTCTTTAAAGATTTCAAGCGATGTTGTCCAGGTCTTCAAAGTGTTGTTCAGATACTTACAATAATCTTTTCTATGTCTTTCCATTCTTTTGCTTAGCTTTTCACAAGTGCTTCCAATATAACATTTATTATATCCTATGTCAGTTATTTTATAAATTTTTCCGGTATTATACCTATTCATACCACATTATACCGCTTTCTCTTTAAACCTTTACAATCGCATAATGTCCATACGGCAAACTATTAACACTGTCTAAATAATATCTTTTATTATCATAACTACTCAAAGAAAGCTTAACTTGATTGATTGTATAAATGTTATGGTTTTTACTTCTAATGCTGTTAAATCTAACTGTTTCACTTTTATTATCTTTTAATGTTTCTTCATATTGTTGATAAGATAATTCTTTTTTAACTTTTAGTTTTGGAACTCCTTTGTTTTTCTTCTCCTCCTTGTCTTCATTATATACCTTAAACGCGTAACTCTTTGGTTTCAAAGCTATAAACTTAGTAATTATTTTACTTGAGCATTCATCTTTGAAACATCCGAGTCTCTTCTTATTACTTACATCATAACATTTATGGTCTTTAGGATAATCGCTAAAATCCATTTCATTGCTAATTTGCTCGAAGTCATCATATACATCTTTAGTTTTAGTATGTATAACAAAGCTGTCCGTATCTGTATAAATTAATCTAACATTTTCGTTATACTTCTCTTTTAGAACATCATAATAGAATGAATACATATGAACCTTTGAATAATCCAGTATAGACATTCCTACATATATGGGTTTATTTAGTTTAACCTTTTCTTTCAATTTCTCCACTCCTACTAGGTTTTCGTTTATTATGTGCCTGTGCTTGAATGTAGGATTATTAACGCATTTAGCATATCGTTCCTGTGTATCCACTAATTCAAAGTTAATGTGCTCCCTAACATTTTCCATCGTTTTGCCGTAACAAGAATTGTTCATTAGCTTATACAAATCCTTTTGAAAATCCGATGTTGCCTTCTTTCTCTTCTCGGTGTTAAAATCAATCCACGGCTTTAGCCATTCCTTCTGCTTGAATGAAATTACACGGTTTTTTTTCTTAATCTTCAGACCTTGTTTAAGATAAAACTGTAATGCTGATATGTGTAAAACATAATTAGACTTATCCATTACATTTAGTATTAGTTTATTTGTTTGTTCATCCTTTGCCTCCTTGCCCTGATGATATGCCTTATAAATTTCTCTTTGAGTATTACTTAACATATCTGCCTTTACTTTCATTATTTCGGGTGCTAGCGGGTAATCTATATGCTTATCGTGTAGTTCTTTAGGGTATTCTAAATCAACATCAAAAATATAACCCTCATCTCCGTTCGTGTAGTTTGTAATTTCTTCCTCCGTAAAATCATCTAATTTATTTACAAATTTGATATCCTTATATGGTAGTTTCTGGCACATTGCTAGACCATATAAGTTATTAGCATCTAAATAACTAATATATGATGTTTCTTTTGTTTCATCGTATTCTTCTCCCATATATGGATTATTTGCTTCACTTTTTCTTGTCGCGCACTGGCACATTCCCCCGCGCAACCCGCTTTCAACCATCTTATAGATGTCTTCGTCATGAATCAGTTCTAGTTCAATGCCTGTTTTAAGTAGCATCGCATCCCAACTAAAATTAGGCAATGTTATGTAATGAGCGGGGTCTAATCCATAATCAACTAAACAAGTCTTTCTAAAGTTCTCAAAGACATCCGTTAGTAATAAAACATCAGTCTGTAAGTATAAGTCGTGATACTGACCTAGGTTTTTTATCTTAAAATGTTCCCATATCTTATTTGCTCTATCATATTCCGATTGTTTAATCCCTTCTTCTGTTAATTTACTGTAGAAGTCCTCTATTTTAGGTAGTGATGTTTCATTAAATCTATTAAAATCAGTAAAATAGTCGTAGGGATAAACGCCCTTATCAGTTAGTAAATCTAAATCAGTATCATCATTTACATAAACGCTTTTCTTACTAAAAGTAAATCCATTCTGCCATTCATTCCTTTTCTCATTATCTTCATACTTAGTCAGTTTAACTAGTTTATCTAGGGAAGAAGATAAGAAACTAAAACTGTCTTTGAACTCTAGATTATCAACTGTGAATGTTACAAACTTCTCGCTGTTCTGTGCTATTACGCTTATCTTGTCCTTGTTCTTATTTAGCTTCTCCATATGTGATATTATTAGGTGAGCATCATAATTTTTAAGGTTGTTAAAAAATACTGGTATTTTAAAGTATTTGAAACAATAGTCTAAATTACATTTGTTGTGTGCCGCGCCTCTATATTGTCCTGTAAAGTGGCAGTGGTCGGCCACTTTAGTTTTTGCTGGGTCTTTCGGGTTGAATGTGCCGCCGCATATAAAACAATGTGTTTCTTTTTTATGCTGTTCTTGTTGTTTGGTTGTCCATTGTAATTTCTTATTCTCCTTCATCTTGTCCATAATCTCTTCTTTTATTTTATTAATGGTTGAACAAATCTATCCATACAATCTTCACCTCTGTATAAGTAAGGTGTTGCTTCGTTGGTTATGCTATTAACTACATTTAGCATAAAACCGCACGGTTTATGATGTTGGTAAGTGCCCTTCGGACACTTAGGACAACTATCGTTGTCGTATGCCCCCTTTATTCCATCAGATGAAGGGGTTGTTAAACACTCAAAGTCACCATAAATAACATAAGGGCACTTAAGTTTCTTGTAATGTTTTTGAAAACTCATTTTTTCGTCTTCTTTTGGCATTACTATTTGTTGAATTTCGTGTGCCATACATCCCTTGATTAAGTGGTTGTTTAATAACTTCTCATTTGTAAAGCCGTGCTGACAATACATACAATGAAACACCTTTCCTTTGTATTTGTTGGTCTGCGCTCCCATTAACTTATTATAATCCTTAATTAAAACATAATGATTATTATTATCCTCTTCTAAAAGTAGTAAATTAACGTGACACGATGGATTTTTAATTTTAGTAACTTTATTTACTACTATGCTATTTGTTCCGTTCGGGTCTATAGCATAAACATTAACTGATATAGCTCTATCGTTTATTTCTTCAAAGGTGTCAATGTCTTCGTTTGATGCTGGAAACTCTACACCTTCCCATTTTATTAAATGATCATTTTCTTTTAGTTTGTTATAATGATACATCCTGTCGGGGTGGTCTTTCTTCATTATCTCGTAAAATCTGGATTGAACGCAGTATTTGAAACAATAATCGTCGTCATTCTTAATATTAATACATGCCTTCTTAGTGGCAATCCATTTAGGTAATTCAATATACTTACCCGCTCTTGTTGGGTTATATTTGTCATAATGAATTCTGATTTTTTCAATGTGTTCTATTTTGTATCCTGATTTGTTGAGTGCTGAGTTTCCTATGAGAATTTCTATGTCTGACGCCATATTATCAACTGCTTTCTTTAATTCTTCTGGGTTGTTAATCGTGTAAATTCTGCTTGTAATTTTAAAAACCGCTTGTTCTTCCATTTCTATATGTGTAAAAGCGACGTCTATATCAATCCTAATTTTCATATTGTTGTTCTTGTCTAAAAACTCCCTTAATCTTGGTTCTTGATATTTTAAATGTGTTAGTCCTCTTGTTCCCTTTAATAATGGTGATATGTTTGAAATAGAATATGAGTTGGCATATCGTTTAAAGGCACTTGTTTCATTTGTGACCCTTGCTTTTTTATTAATAACATATTTCTTCAATGCCTTTCTAATTGCTATGCCTTTCGTTGCCGTCTTTAATATATCATATCGTTTAAAACCCTGTGTTTTGGATACTGTCCTGAGTTTCTTCTTTAATCTATTTGAAAGTGGTTTTTCTTTATTATATGTGTATTCCTTTTCATCTATAATAACCTTGTTTAGGTTTTTATTCCCACGCATTTTTATGTTGCCTATGCGACTACTTATTAGGTAGTCCATTATATGACCATAATCCGGTTCTACCATATACTATATAGTCGTTTTTCTTTAAGTAGATTTTTGGTAGGGTTTTGTGTTGGTGGTTTTGGGTTGGTGGGTTTGGGTTTGTAACATGAAACTTAGGATGATGTTTTAAAACCTTATCCGAGTTTTGATTTTTGATATTGTCGTTGTTGTTTTGTTTGTGTGTTTTTGTCAGTGTTTTCCCTATGTTTTTTCGTTGGTGTGTCTTTCAATGTGTGGTTAGTCTTGATGGTGGCTTCAGCATCCTATCAAAACGGATGTGGCTTTCACGATGGTGTTTTAGACATTATGGTATGGGGGGCATAGCATTATGGTATGGGGGGGCATAGCATTATGGTATGGGGGGGCATAGCATTATGGTATGGGGGGCATAGCATTATGGTATGCGGGGCATAGCATACACTAATGCTTTTTCGGCATCTTTAGTGAGAAAATGCCACATCCGAGGCAATGCCGTTTCGGCATGTGGGTATGCTGGGTTCGGCATATGCTTATGCTGGGTTGCACATAATGCTTACGAGGCAATGCCGTTTCAGCATACTAGTATGCTGGGTTCGACATACGGGTATGTTCATTGAAAGTTCATTCAAAGAAAAAGCCCTAAAATGGTTTAAAGACTACGCCCCATTATATGGTATGGAGAATATGAACCAAGAATGTAGGCAATGCTCAAAATGTAAAAAGTCTAAAACCCTAGACAACTATAGACCTGACAGACAACTATGTAACCAATGTTTAGAAGAAAAAGCAAGATATAGAGAGAACCACCGAGAAGAATTAAGAGAGAAAGCAAAAGAATATTATCAAGATAATAAAGATAAGAAGAAAGAATATAATGAACGAACAAGGGAGAGAAGACTAGAGAAGAAGAAAGAATATAGGACTAGAACTATAGAATGTCCTTATTGTTTTAAGACTATAAACTTAAATAACAAATCATCGCATGATAAGACTAAAAAGCATCAAACGAATTTGACAAAGCAAAACGAAACAGAAACCGACACTGAAGCAAACTAAAGCAACCATAACATTATTACTAATATAATGAAATGGTTGAACTGACTAATAAACCCTAGGAATAACCCAAAGTTAAACAATGTCTAGACCATACTAAGCCCAGACTAGGCTTTATGTTAGGCTTTTCTACGAACCGCCTAACTAAAGTCTGTTATAGCCTAACCCAGAGACCGAAAATAACGAATAAGACAACAAGAACCAAAAGTTAAGAATAACTACTAGGCCTAAAAATGAAAACATAACAGACTAAACAAATACTTAAAACAAAATTACACCCCTAGGGTCAAGCACTAAAACAAACGAGGAGCCCAACCCAAACAAAACGAATAAGACACCCCGAAGAAAAAACGAATAAGACGACCACAGCAAGAAACTAGACCCCAGAGAGCAAGAAATGAAAACGAGACAGGCACGAAGGAAATGAAAAGATATGAGACAATGATGAAAGACAAAGAACGAAGCAGACACAGCAACCCCTGACGCCTTGACCTTAGGATCCTTATTTTCTCTATTTTTTTTTGGGGGGGGGGGTCGTCTTAAGACAAACCCCACACCCAAAACCCCAAACCCCAAACCCCAAACCCTAAACCCTGATGAGGTTTGTCATGAGATAACACCTAAGGCTACCTCCTGATCCTCCTGGGAGTGCTTGCGTTTGGCAGCGGCGGCTGGCTGGAGATACTTACCCGAAACCCTAAACCCTAAGCCCTAAAAACCCCAAACCCTAAACCCTAAACCCTGAACCCTAAACCCTAAACCCTAAACCCTAAACCCTAAACCCCAAACCCCAAACTCTAAACCCTAAACCCCAAACCCTAAACCCTAAACCCCAAACCCGAAACCCTAAACCCTAAACCCTAAACCCTAAGGCAGCTTGCTGGAGATCCTGGAGTACGGAGGCTGCGTTACCTGGCTGCACCTCCTCGAGGCGGTGAAGCCTGGTCTGTTTCAGGAGGTTTAGGGTTTAGGGTTTAGGGTTTAGGGTTTGGGGTTTAGGGTTTAGGGTTTAGGGTTTGGGGTTTGGGGTTTGGGGTTTGGGGTTGGGGGTTTAGGGTCATTGGATGGGCGGCATGTAAACGTCGACCCAGCTTTGTCAAAATCGTAGAGGTTGAAGGATTTAGGCCTCGACTCAGGGAAACCTGCGAAGGCCCTTGGAGAAAGACACCCGAAGCCCTTAGAAACCCCTCAACAAAGTACTCCTACCCAATTCTTCGCAGAAAGAAACCGAGATGAGCTGTAGGATGATCTTCCTACATTTCGGCCTCCTGGTCTACTTCGCCCGGGCCAAAAAGCACATTGAGCACGCCTGGACCGTCCTGTCGCTGTTCCTCTGGACGCTTTGTGGTACTTTACTGTAACTTTGGATCCTTACTTTAGGGTTTAGGGTTTAGGGTTTAGGGTTTAGGGTTTAGGGTTTGGGGTTTAGGGTTTAGGGTTGTTTCTTATTAAGGCAGCTAAACGTGTAATTTATAGCTACCCTCCTGAGTGCAGCCAAGGACGTTTTATCCGGGCTGGGCTCGAATCTGTGGATTTCTTCTGGAGTTCCAGCTGCACATTCCCTGCGGCCTGCACCTTACTGTTGGTTAGTAGGGAACCCTAAACCCTAAACCCTAGACCCTAAACCCTAAACCCTAAACCCTAAACCCTACACCCTCATTCCCTCATTCCCTCATTCCCTCATTCCCTCATTCCCTCATTCCCTCATTCCCTCATTCCCTCATTCCCTCATTCCCTCATTCCCTCATTCCCTCATTCCCTCATTCCCTCATTCCCTCATTCCCTCATTCCCTCATTCCCTCATTCCCTCATTCCCTCATTCCCTCATTCCCTCATTCCCTCATTCCCTCATTCCCTCATTCCCTCATTCCCTCATTCCCTCATTCCCTCATTCCCTCATTCCCTCATTCCCTACGAACCAGCAGTAAGGCACGCCTGGGATGGCTACGAGTTCTTCGCGGGCTACGCCTGCGCTGGCGCCTTGCTGCTGCTTGCCCGCCGCCAGCGCAGGCTCGCCCAGACTGCCAGTCGCATCTCGGTAGGCGCTTGGGGACCATTTTGTATTAGGGTTCAGGGTTCAGGGTTCAGGGTTCAGGGTTTAGGGTTTAGGGTTTAGGGTTTAGGGTTTAGGGTTTAGGGTTTAGGGTTTAGGGTTTAGGGTTTGTTGGGTTTAAGAGGATCATGTTCAGGAGTATGTTTCAGAGGGTTGTAAGGGCCACTCCAGGCACGGACCGGGGCCCGTTTCTCACTTCTGCGTCCGTGCTGCTGCTGAGCAGCGCGGTCTTCTCGGCGTACTCGCTGGTCGACCTCGTCAACGCCTACGTCTCGGACACCTTCCTGCGATGCCCGGGTTGAGCCCCACACTGTTGTGCACCGTCCCCTTCTTACCAGGTCAGAAAGCAGTTGTGCCTGATCCAAAGCGATGAAAACAAGACACCCAGCCAGGTCTTTTGTGCCTAAGCCCTAAACCCTAAACCCTAAATCCTAAACCCTCAGCCCTAATGAGCCCTACGCCGTAAACCCTCAACCCTAAACCGTAAACCCTCAATCCTAAACCCTCAACCCTAAAGGCCCAAAACCCTCAACATCCTCAACCCTAAGCGCGAAACCCTCAACCCCAAATCCTCAACCCTAAACCCTAAACCCTCAACCCTAAACCCTAAACCCTAAACCCTACACCCCCGGCCCAGTCCCAGTCCTAGAATTTTTGAGTCACTCTGCATCCCAGAGTTCCATCCCTGCCCCACAACTTACAGGTTCTCTTTGGGCCTCAACCCTATAAACCCGATAAGATTAGGGTTTAGGGTTTAGGGTTAAGGGTTTAGGCTTAGGGTTTAGGGTTTAGGGTTTGGGGGTTAAGGTTCAGGGTTTGAGGTTTACAGGGGTTACAGGGGTTATAGGGGTTACAGGACTCAGGGGAGGGAGCATAGGGAATTGGGTTTAAGGGACTCTTGACCTGGCCATGGGCGGTTCCCGAAACCCTCCCAAATATCCCCTACGACAGGGTTTCGGGCTTAGGGTTTTTTAAGGTTTATGGCTTAGGGTTTAGGACACAGGGATGCTTGGGGAGTTTCAGGGTTTTGTGGTGCCCGCAAGCTCGGCCTAATGCTAAACCCTAAACCCTAAACCCTAAACCCTAAACCCTAAACCCTAAACCCTAAACCCTAAACCCTAAACCCTAAACCCGCTCAGCAGTCCAGGTGCTGCACATCAGCAGCGGTGCCGCGCACAGGAGCGCGCTTGGGGTTTCACAGGCTTGGGGTTCAGGTTTGAGGGTCGAGGGTCGAGGGTCGAGTGTTGAGCATTGAGGGGTTGAGGGTTGATGAGGGTGTAGGGTTGAGGGTTGAGAGTTTTGGGTTGAGGGTGTAGGGTGTAGGGTTGAGGGTTGAGGGTTTTGGGTTGAGGGTGTAGGGTAGGTTTGAGGGTTGAGGGTTGGAGGTGTAGGGTTGAGGGTGTAGGGTTGAGGGTGTAGGGTTGATAGTTGAGGGTTCAGGGTTGAGGGTTGAGGGTGTAGGGTTGAGCAGTAAGGGGCGATGTACGGATTGCGGAGGTGATGGCTCACCTTCACCCTGTAGCAAAGCTAAGGCGGCACGCCTAGCCCCGAAAACACTAAGCCACCTAACACCCTGCACCCTAAACCCTAAACCTAAAACCCTGAAGCCCTAAAACCTAAAGCCCTGAAGCCCTGAACCCTAAAACCCTGAAGCCCTAAACCCTGCGGCCCTAAACCCCAAAACCCTGAAGCCCTAAACCTTAAATCGCTGAAGCTTGGGATGTTCCCCCTTATACTAACAGTCTTTAAAATAGGGATTATAGTACCCCCTATTATCATCCCTGTTAAGGACTGTTACTATAAGGGGGAAACATCGCAACCTGAAGCCCTAAACCCTAAACCCTAAACCCCAAACCCCAAACCCCAAACCCCAAACCCTAAACCCCAAACCCTAAACCCTAAACCCCAAACCCCAAACCCTAAACCTTGAACCCTAAACTCCCCTCAAACCTCTCCAGGCCCTCTTGGGCGCCTGCTCCCCCCCCCAGAGCACAGCGCAGGCCGCTGGAGGGATGTCTGACGTACTGCACCAGCAAGGCCCCCGGTTTAGGGTTTAGGGTTTAGGGTTTAGGGTTTAGGGTTTTTGGGGTGTAGGGCTTCGGGTTTAGGGTCCATCCTTGTGGGGTTTGGATTTGGGTCCTGGGCCCTTAGTTGAGGAACCCTTGTTCCTATCTTGAGATTCAGCCCTTACCCTAGGTAACACTAGGATAATCTACCCAAACGCCGACCTAGGCAAGGGGGTTCCCTTAAGAATTTGGCTCAGGGTTTGGTGTTAAGGGTTGCAACTCCAATGTAGTTGTAATATATACCTGCTTACGGATCATAAATACATCATGGCAGCATGGTAGAGTTAGCTTGTTTGTTCTGGTTTGCCGTCAGCAGGCATCTCAATCATGACTCTGTCCTTGTGCTTACCAAGTGACATAAAGTAGTTCTCCAGAAGCAGATCATTCATTAAGAGATGTCGAACGTGATCAAGCACTTCTTGTATTCCAGGCCTAAACCCTAAACCCTATACCCTATACCATAGACCCTAAACCCTAAATAAACCCTAAACCCTAAACCCTGAACCCTGAACCCTAAACCCGAAACCCTAAACCCTAAACCCTAAACCCTAAACCCTAAACCCTAAACCCCGGTTTCTTCTTTAGGGGCTGAGGGTCGAAGGTCCGATGCAGAGCTTCGGGCTCCGGGTTCGAGCTTCTCGTTTCAGAGCGTTTACACCCCAAAGCTTCTAAAGCCTCACCCCTAAGCCGAAACTAAACACTCTGAACCTGGGTTTAGGGTTTTGGGTTTAGGGTTTAGGGTTTAGGATTTAGGGTTTAGGATTTAGGGCGAGCCCAAACCTAAGCCCCAAACCCTAGACCCCAGATTTCCCTGCCTTCCAGCAGGCCGCTCTGTTGCAGGTGATGCGGTGCCTGGATGAGGCCTGCTCCTGGGATGGAGAGTTTAGGGTTTAGGGTTGAGGGTGTAGAGCTTAGGGTGTAACCGTCCCTAAGACCTAGATCCCTTGACCCCGTAAACCTAAATGGACTCTAAACCCTAGACCCCCTCAACCCCTCAACCCCTCAACCCCTCAACCCCTCAACCCCTCAACCCCTCAACCCCTCAACCCCTCAACCCCTCAACCCCTCAACCCCTCCACCCCTCAACCCCTCAACCCCTCAACCCCTCAACCCCTCAACCCCTCAACCCCTCAACCCCTCAACCCCTCAACCCCTCAACCCCTCAACCCCTCAACCCCTCAACCCCTCAACCCCTCAACCCTCAACCCTCAACCCTAAACCCTAAACCCTAAACCCTAAACCCTAAACCCTAAATCCTAAACCCTAAACCCTAAACCCTAAACCCTAAACCCTAAACCCTAAACCCTGCCCTCAAAGGAGCTCGCGCCCTCCGGCGTGCGGGTGGGCTCCGTGATGCCCGGCGTGGTGGACACGCCAATGCAAGTCGAGCTGCGGAGCCAGGCCACGACATGGGGTTTAGGGTTTAGGGTACGGGGGGAACCCGAAGGGGGACGAGAAACCGAAAAGTCAACCCCAACAGAATCCCTTGATTTCCCTGGATCAACCACACAACAAACCCAAACCACAGGGCACTCACCTTTTACTACCAGGCACATGGCCCAGTCTTGAGCCAAAAGAGATTTCCGGGTACATTGACCCTTTCAACACCCAACATTAACTTCTTTCTACAATACCAGTTGCAGCTCCGCACTCCCCCTGTCCTAGGATTTCCTAGGACACATTGGAGATGCAGATCTTTGGCCAAAAACCACCGTTTAGGCAGCAGCCAGCTGCTTGAAATGCACATTATGGTTTTACGTCTTCCAGGACGCCCCTTCAGCTCATTGGCCGAATCCCTTACCACTGAGGATTTCTTCACCTCGAACTTGAAAAAGTTTACGTTCCAGCGGCCCGTTCCTCACCAAGGAACTCAGCATTCACCACCCAACCACCCTTGAGGCAATGCTTGCAAAGCGTCTTAGCCCTGGGCTGTGAATATCGCAGAACATCACAATCACTGCTCGCGTGCATACAGTTCCCACCCACTGTTGTATACAGAGTGGCACTCGCAGGAATAACCACCACTTTCTTGATCCACAGCCATTTGTACAGCCGCCGAAAGAGGCACCATGTCAATTCCCAGATTATGATTGCTGCCACCAAATACGCAACAAGGTCTGAATTGTTGATAACCATTTCAATACCTTGAGCCAGAACCATAACCGTAGATGTATTGGCGACCTGGCACACCCCTTCTTCTGAGCAAAAGAAACCAGCAGCTGACACTTCTTCTCCACCTGTTGCCATCCCTTGCAGAGATGCAGCCACCATCATGACCGCCATTGCAAGAGAGGCCCTTTTCAAGTCAGTTCCTTGCACTAACAGTTGGAGACCCCAAAGTGCCTTTTGCTTTGCATAAACCTGTCCACTCATCAATTTTGTCAACAGGTCAGCAATCATATACTCACCACGAAGATGCGCTATCACCATGTAACCACGGTCCACCAGAGACCTGACACCAGTTGCTCGAATTCTCAGGTGTCTTGTTCTCCAGCTACCAGCAGGATATTGAATGATTGAACACGTCGAAACCGAATCTGTATACAGCACCTTTTGCAGCGATTCTTCACCTGTTCCAACCAAAGCGGCAATTATAGGGGTACACGACTGGATCATCGTTGCTCCCTCTATAGATGCATGCAATTCAGCTTCAGCAGTGCTCAAAGCCACCGTTGATTGTCTCTGCGTTGCCCACATCACTGGACAATCACCCCAAACCACCACCGCTCCTGAGTGGCTCTTTTCGTTTTCACCTGCTGCAAAGCTAGCATCCGCGTAGGACTCCACCACCTTGACGCCTCGCCCATAACGCACACCTCATTCCTTTCTTTTTCGCATGTTGCGATTGCTCCAAACGTCAGGCCTAACGTTGGAGTTGCAGCAAGGTATCGAAATACCTCCTCAGCCTTTTTAACCACAAATCGCGGCCTTCGGGATGTCCACAAAGACAATTGGCTTGTGCAGAAAGCCAAATCAGGTCGAGTTTTGATTGCCACCCAGAGGAACTCCCCTACGGCACCTTGAGCCGCTCGCAAGGAGGGAATATCCACCTCCTCTTCTTCACCTGGAGTTTCTTTCACCATTGGCAGGTTACTACCTTTTCCAGTTTCATCAATCTGATACCCTCTTCGGTTCAGCAAATCTCTCACAAAGTCCTCCTGGTTGAGAAAGAAGCTGCCATTTCGGTACCAGATTTGGACACCCAAAAACTTCAGGAATCCATCACCACAGCCTGGACCACAGAACTCGGGTTCAGGAGTTTTCCACTCCTTCCTGATCTGTTCCAAGGCCTCCCGGAGCACTGTCATAGTCCCAGCCATCAAAAAATCATCCACGTAAAGACCCATTGTCCCTACCAACTTGCTTGCACCTTCCGGCTTCTCTTGTGCCATAATAAGGAACAGACTTGGGTCTGCATTGGACCTCTGAAAGCTCATTGCTTGTCCATCCTTTGACACCCAAGACATGCCTTGAAGACGTTGGTCTCGCCACTCCACCCATGCTGCAGGACTTTCGGCCAAACCGTACAAGGCCTTCCTCACAATCCACCGCTCCTCTTTTGTGCAAAGACCCAATTTCACCGCCGCCCTTGGGGGCTGCACCACCACCAGACGCCCTTCTCTTTGCGCCCTATTCATCGGCGCCGTCAGAAAAGCTTTGGAGATGTCTAAGCCAGCGATGATCCACACCATATGTGCTGCGTGCCTCACTTGACACCTAAAGGTAGTTGAATCTAAACCTGGAGCGTACAGCGAGTGACGACTGAGGGACCTTGGCCCTTCATATTCTGTAGCTGCCGTTGACGAAATAAAGTTCCCACATGCACAGATACGGGCACGCCTCCTCCCTGTCCCTTGCTTTCGGGTAAACACCACCAGACTGGGAACGTACTCAATCACCGGTGCATTAGGCTCTTCCGCCAATTTGTCCAGCTTTTCTTGAGTTGTTGGTTCCACCACCTCCAACTCTTTAACCAAAGACTTCACCTCGTCCGACAATGATTCCCTCCACTTCTCCAGCTCTTGCATGGCTTCTTGTGTAGGGATTGTTTTTGTTTGCAGGAACTCGACCTCCTCCGCTGCCTCCAGCGCAGTATTCTCTTGTACCACTTGCTGAACTTGAGCTGCTTTGACCAAAAACTTCGAGAGCTGTTCCTCAGCCCTTTTTGCTTTAACCAGCCATTCTCTGGTCTCCGATCCTTTTTCATCATTCGACTCATTTGCCGATCCATGGAACTCGTCCAAAATGCAACATTCCTGTTCAGCAATTAGGCGTCGAATACTCAAATGCTCCTCTAGAGCCCATTGATGCGCTTCAAACACAGCGTAGTCGACTTCCTCTGCAAGGTCGTCCAGCGAGGTTTCTCTCAGCGTCATTTTTAACCATTCCTTTTTTCACCTTCTTCAGCTTGTGGTTCCGGAAGAGGAAACTTGCATTGGAGAAGATAGCACCTATCCTTGTAGCTCAAACGCTCCATAAAAACAGGTGTGTACCCTGTCAAGGATACCCTGTTCCCTTTCCAAGGCATAGGACCATGCAGTTTTCTCGGAAAGAACGACATGAAGTTCCAGTGGATATCCACCAATTTTCCAGGTAAGATTTTTTTCCCATAGGATTGCTCCACCACTTCAGCTCCTTCCTCCAAAACCTTTTCATCCTCAACCCACAGCTGACCCTCTTTATAGTCACCAAAGCCACACACATAATTGCAGCAATGCTTTTCATTGTGACTATCCCTATGCAATGATACCGGAGCATTGCACGAGATCTGAAGAGCAGAAAATTTGGCTTCAGGATTGTGGTGCTTCACAAATGATGTCAAATAACGACATAGCCATGGCCTTCGATGGGTCTCCTTTGTACTACCACACACTCCGCCATGAGTATAGTGGCCCAACACCAGAGCTCGCGTACTTGTGCACCAATTGTTGATACCACCTCTCCGATTCACCTTCTTTGGGTATACAATCCCTTCCAAAAGCTCCTCACAGTCCACGTAATCATACACAGACCTCTCATACATTGACTTGGCTTTTTGTTCTTCTTTTTCCAACTGTGTTCCATCCTCGGCAGTCTCACTTTTGCAGACCAAATAAGCATCTTCATGAGGAGAACAGCATGTCGGCCAATACTCATCACCAGGAACATTGTCCTCAACATCTGCATTTTCTTCCAGCTCCCCCAAGCCCTGCATGTCATCCTCGAAAATTTCTAAGGGCGGACTCTCCCCCCGCTTGCGAAGCAAGCGCAAGGAGCCCACATGACCACGCAGTGAAGAGGCCGGGCTTTTGTCCTTTAACCGATGGCGAGCCGGAGGATCGCGAGGCGGAGGTAAAGGAGGACCTTCCTCATCAGCGAACCGAAGCGCCGGTTTTTTCCCCTTGAGACGATGCTCTGGAGGAGAAGGCTCCTGTTCTTCCACCACCCCTTCCAGCTCCAATGCAGGTGGTTCCTTTATATTGGAAAAAAGCGTAGTGCAGGGAAATAACACCAGTTCATCCGGATCTTTGGCAGTCCCTTGAGCTTCCACCCAATAACCACCAGGTAGGTCATCGCATGGACCCAAAAGAAGCGCGGGCTGCGTACGATCGACCCATTGCCGACCTTTCTTGGTTCCATCCGGACCCAGCAACTCCCACGGACGACGTTTGACTTGAATCTGAGCACCAAAGGGAAGCAATGCTTTCGGTTTCAAACCCAACTCCCTTTCAGCTTTCTGCCACCGTAACATTGACCAATGGCGAGCAGCCAGTGCCCAGTACGCCGGCCCGAGTCGCGCCTCCTTTAAGAGCGACCTCACACCACGTTTGAATAAACCCACACATGCTTCAGCGCGCCCATTTGTTTGCGGGACTCCAGGATCACCAGTGGTCCTGTATATCAGACGAGTTTCACAAAAGAACCGGAAGCGTGCATTGACAAACTCCCCCGCTCGATCTGAGTGGATTCTCAACACCGGATACCCATGTCTCTGCAAGCGCACCATCATTCTTTGAACCGCCGACAAAACCGTTGTTTGCTGTTTGTCCACAATCGGCTCCACCATAACGAAGTTGATCATACGGACAGGTTGGGTCAAATGGTCCTTCAGTTCCTTCCAGGATTTTTCAGAAGCTTGGATTTTCAACACCTCTGCCTCCAGAACTGGTGCAGGTTCCACCGGTGCAGAGTCTTCCTCCTCGAAGTTCGCGACGGCATCGCCTAACCATTCTCCAACACCAGCACCTTCATCTGCCACCTGATCTTCCACCTCATCCGCATCTTCCTCCTTTTCAAGAGGGCGACCCACATTGGGATCCAACATTGGAAATTGATACACACCAATAACAGCGTGTCGTGGCTTCTGCTGGTGAGCATCCTTTGAACACTTGTATGGACCTGCCAAGTCCAATGATAAAGTGTAAGCATCCCCATGTTTCCGCCTCAAATGGCGACGCTCTTTTCCAGCGGCAGACACACAAATTTGACAATCACGTCTGAAAGGAATATGCCCCCTTAGGCAATGGTCACGGAAAGCTCGCTCCTCCGTTGTCAGCCTCCGTAACGTCCCTTCTCGTTCTTCCTTTTTTAACACCATAGCTTCCCGTTCAGCATCGCTCTCATGCAACCATTGTGCCAACCTGTGACGTATTCCTTTAACCAATCCAAACGCCCATCGCGCCCATATGGAGGACTGTCCAATACGTTCTTCCAGGGTAGAAGCGAATGTTGCCGACCACGGAACAACCACGCGAACCTGTTCCAACGATTCCCACAGTTCCATATCAGACACCAGGAAAGTCGTAGGTTTCACCAGAGCATGTCCCAATGCTCCCTGATCAAAATGTGCAGCGTACATTCCATAACGCTCACAAAAGCTTTTCACCTCTGGCCAACTCCAGAAGGTAGGACTTGAGAGCCCTTCCTGAGAACCATCCACCAGATCCTCAGCACTCAAGACCGTTTTGCCGTTCTGAGAGAAATCCTTCCCTATGAGTTCAGGGTCCCCAGGGCTTTCCATACCAAAGAAGACAGAACTCCCATTGATGACTTCAGCAGTTCCACACCTTGAATGCACCGCCACGTCATATAGGAAAAGCATCTTCAGAAGTAAAACACCATCCTTTTGAGCTAATTCTTGATGTGGCCAAGGAAGACTCTTTAACCCCAACCGTTCAGGCCCACAGCGTCGGCGTAATACAGGTGGACCACCGTCTTCACCTCTCAACCTTGACACTGTCCTGCATGGAGGTCCTCCAACCACAGCAACCACCTTTCCTTCAGCCGCCAGATGCAGAAGATACTTCCAGACGCTCGAATTATGTAGGTCACCGCCTTTCTTCAAATCCAGCTCCAGTACCTCCACATCCCGACTGGGAAAATGCCATTTTTGTTTTCCCGAAAATAGGTGTACCACCACCCTTTTTGCTCGTGCCAGCCGTCTCCTTTTATGACGGTTGAAAGGCAACGCCGCAATATCTCCACGTGGCAACAGCTCCATCAGCATATTTTCTGGTATATCCCCATAATACCACCGAAGAAACCGCCAGCATGCCTGGACGAACTCCTCCTCATTCGCTGACGCTGTCCGCGCTGCGCTTTGCAACGACGCTTTTACAGCCACCTCGTTGTCCGTATTCGGACACCCTTGAACCATACGTGCCACCTTCAATGCTTGCTTTGGTGAACACCAATCCATTTCATCAATGATCTGAAGCGCCACCTCCTTTTCCAAACAAGGGCACCCATTCAGATCACGAACGCGAAGTTCCCCCAGAACAGGATGTGAGGCTGTGCACTTGCCACCACGCCACTGAACTCTGAGACCAACCAAGGCGCTCGCTTTGCCAATTGGCACTAGTGGATCTACCATTTCAGGAGTTACCAGGGTCCCACCTGGGGTAATACACATCTCCCGAGATCCAACAGCTAAAGACACCAACACCTTTTGCTGCGGAAGCTGTTCACCAGGACGAAGTGATCTGAGAGGATGTGATGCTCCCGAGTCCAACATGCCCATTCCCGAACACTCATTGGTGTCAGAAACCCTGGCCACATGTAGAACGCATACTCCTCGGCCTTCTCCCTGCTTCGGCAACAACGTGGCATCAGACGAACCGACTCCACAGTCCGCCCTTCCATTCCTCCATTGAGAATGGGACAACGACGCACGCTGCCTTTCAGCATGCAAAACCATTTTCTCAGCTGTTTTGTAATCCATAACCAAACAGCCATGTTCAAACCATAAGAGTTGGTCCAGCGAAGATTTTGCACTCACGTGACACATCCCATTGATCACGGTGAGGTTCGCCCCAAACTCCAAAATCAACCAGAGAGGGATAATCAGGGGCCCATTGTCTTCCCTAATCAACGTCCCTTTCTCTGTAATCCTCATTGTCACACCACCAAGCGCGCTTTGCACCATAACAGTAGTGTCGGGTAAACATTCCCATGGAAAAAGCGTCCGCACAAGATGCGTAGCAGCTGTATCCACCAACGCCACTCTCCCGTCCTGCTGAAACAATCCAGAGTCACATAACATTCGAACGCTGGGCTCTCCGCTTGATGCTGACTGCGCTGATGACAGCTTCATAGATTTCAGCACTTCCAACGCTTCAGCAAGGACCTGATTGGTTGTTGATGGTGATGAGGGACTTGCAGAACCTTTATCCAATCCCGCATTAGCCATCTCATCTCCCACTTCAGCCACTTCTGCCTTTTTGGCATTTCCCCATTTTGCACCTTTGCCGCCCTTTCCCCCTTTGGGAGAATTCCCTTTAGATCTATTCCTTTCAGGATTTAAGTCCGCATTGGAACTTACACCATCTTTGTATGGACACTGCGGCTGTAAATGGCCAATGGCCCCACATTCAAAACATCTTCCACGCTCCAGGGAGTCCTTATCATGGCGGAATTTGCACCGTGATCCGAACTTGCAGCCTGCTTCTGTCTTCCCATATATCCAACAGAAAGGACGTTCACCATCTCCGCTGTACCTTCTCCCTTTTCCTTTGCCTTTGTCACCCTCCTCCGTCTCGTCACCAGTTCCCTTTTGGGCCTTGTTTAACCTGGCCCTTTTCTTGGCGTCCGAGTCCTGCTTCACCTCTTGTTCACCAGCGCTATGCAATAGCAGTTCGAATTCTGATTGTAACATTTCAGCTAGTTGTGTCGCAGTTTCAGAGGTCGGCGAGTAGTCCACCCCCAATTTCTCCCGGAAGGATGCCACTCTAAAATGCACCGTAGGGTGCTTTGCCAGCAACGCGGATGATAAAGCATCCAATCCCTTGATAAGCAAGGTAGCATCCGGCTCAGATGCTCGCAACTCCCTTAACCGGGAACGCCATTGCGCCCATTGTCGCACTCCCTTAATAGCCTCCGAGATCGAGGTTGCTGAGGATGGTTGCACCAAGAAGTTCAACATTGTGCTGCGCTCGTTTGCTCCACCTGGTTGGTAAACTGTCAGCAACTTGTAAAATATCATCACCGGCCCCAACATTCGAGTGGAAACGATCTCGGTCTTCAACCTCTCCGGGATCGCTTGTAGCAGCAAAGACACCGCTCTCTGCTCCAACAAAACATGCACAGTTCGAACCCCCTTTAGCCCTTCCAGCTCAGCCTTGATGCCCAACCTTTCCAGCGGAGAAACACTCAACCACTTGGCGTACGCCTCATACGCCTTTGTATAAACGGATTGCCACCACACACTTCCTGTATCTGTCAGCGAAGACAACATTGGTTCGATCATTGCGATCCAATCACCTAGTGCCGTCGGATTGCTTGGTGTGTAGTCTGCCAAAGTAGGAAGGCTCATCACATGCTTCCCAAGAGCCTCCGGACGTTCCGCTCCAGAACTATCACCAATGTTTGGCATCCCACGTGGCACCACCGCTCCAGGAGGTAAGCTGACCTTTCCACCAGGCCCTTGTGGCAGTCCTTGTCCCATTGCGGGCGTAAACGCTGTGAGCGGAACCTTCTCTAATTCCAACTTCCCAGCTATCATTTTCCACCGATATGGAACATCATCCACCATTGTATATCCACCCGATCCTGCTGAGTTCTCTTGCATTGAAGTTTCCCGAGCTGAGACAAAACCGGGCTGATTTCCCAACAGTGCGGCAGAACCATCAACGCCTGACGGCAAGGAAGTAATCGGAACATGTGTTAAACCAGGTGGTCCACTTGAATATCCACCACTTGCAGAACCTCCCATGGGGTAATTCAATGGAGGCAATCTGGAGGGTTTCTTCCCTTCAGTTACGTGCATCATTGGCACTTCCTTCTCATCCTCCACGTGAACCTCCCCTTTCCTGGGCTCAGGCAAGGGTTGAAGGTCACAACCCTTTGGAAGGTCGTAGCCCTCAATCGGCAGCCATGTCCCATCAGGCAACACAGTCCAGAAGCCACCCATACCATCAGTGTAGAAAACTTGTCCTGGCAAGTACTGCTTCTCTGGAGTCATTCCCAACGGATATGCAGCATTTGCGTCCACCACTCCAGTGCTCCGTGCTCTCGAAGCTGACCCAGATGCAGCAGAGGTATAGCTTTTCTCCTCCACCCGACGCAGTCTATTCCCCAGCTCCTTTGTTTGCACAAGCAACTCTTTCAGCGCACGCTTTACCACCGCCATATCTTCACCTTGTTCTTCACCGCTCAGATCAGGAATGAGCTCTTCCTCGCCTTGTGTCTCACCAATATTCCCTCTTTCCATCTGGCCCATCAACCCTGAAGATGGCCTCTCAGCTGGAACCGGTTCCCGATCCCGAAGTTCTGGCAACGACGGTGGCCTTCTTGTTTCTTCACCACTCCTATCCCCTCCGCTCGCAGGGAGACTTGCTGGCCTTGATTGCCTTAGTCTCATTTCTTCATGAGCCCGCTCGCTCCAGAAAGGATTCGCTGCTGGAACCGGAACCACTTCGTTTTCCACCTGAGACGTTGGTTGTATCATTGCAACCTCCCTACCATCTGTCAGCGCTTGTACCATTTGTTGCCGTTCTTCACCCCCATCACCACGATTTTCTTCGGCTTCATTGGCCGCGGATGACAGTCCAGGTTCCGACCGACGCCGCAACATGTCCATTGCGCCAAACAAGTGTAGAATCTTACCTATACCGCAGGAAGCCTAATTTGGGCTCATAACCTACGGGGAGAACCCGAAGGGGGACGAGAAACCGAAAAGTCAACCCCAACAGAATCCCTTGATTTCCCTGGATCAACCACACAACAAACCCAAACCACAGGGCACTCACCTTTTACTACCAGGCACATGGCCCAGTCTTGAGCCAAAAGAGATTTCCGGGTACATTGACCCTTTCAACACCCAACATTAACTTCTTTCTACAATACCAGTTGCAGCTCCGCATAGGGTTTAGGGTTTGGGGTTTGGGGTTTAGGGTTTAGGGTTTAGGGGTGCAGGGTTGAGGGTTTAGGGGTTTAGGGTTTGGGGTTTAGGGGTTTAGGGTTTACGGTGTAGGGTTTAGGGTGTAGGGTTTAGGGTTTAGGGTTCAGGGGTTTAGGGTTTAGGGTTTAGGGTTTAGGGTTTGGGGGTGTCAAGGGGGCTGTGCAACCCAAGCTTCCCTACTACCCCTACTGTAAGGCCCCCGGAGCTTCTGTTTAGGGTTTAGGGTTTAGGGGTTTAGGGTTTGGGGTTTAGGGGTTTAGGGGTTTAGGGTTTGGGTTTTGGGTTTTGGGGCTGCAATGCCTTCTCCCTTTCCGTCCCAGAGATCGCAGCACGGAGTGGGGTCACTGGCCTCACGTGTGGTTAAGTGACACGTCGCCTCAACCCCAAACCCCATACCCTAAACCCTAAACCCCAAACCCCATACCCCAAGGTCCAAATTCGCCCAAACCCTCAAACTAGCCACTCGGGAAACCAGCGCGCAAGGCACATGGTTCTAGGGTTCTTGAGGGGAGGGGTTTCAAGGGGGTATATGCCAACCCAAGCTTCCCTACTACCCCTACTGTAAGGCCCCCGGAGCTTCTCTAAGGTTCCTGACATACCTACCCCGCTTTCAACCCCCCCCTAACCCTAAACCCTAAACCCTAAACCCTAAACCCTAAACCCTAAACCCTAAACCCTAAACCCTAAACCCTAAACCCTAAACCCTAAACCCTAACCTAAACCCTAAACCCTAAACCCTAAACCCTAAACCCTAAACCCTAAACCCTAAACCCTAAACCCTAAACCCTAAACCCTAAACCCTAAACCCTAAACCCTAAACCTTAAATCCTAAACCCCTAAAGAACCTCCCTTAAGAACCTTATAATCATTGGGGCACCCGAACCTCCGCCAGGACTTCGCCTCCTCCTCCTACTTCCGCGACCTGGGCCAGGTCGGGTTTAGGGTTTAGGGGTTAGGGTGTAGTGTCTTCGGGCTTCTTGCCGAGGGTTTAGAGGGGGAGGGGAGTGGTTGTTGCCCTTTATCTTAACAACCACCATAGGTAGGGTCAGACCCCCTGAACCCGGCCAGGTCGCCCAGTAGCCCTAAACCCTAAACCCTAAACCCCAAACCCCAAACCCTAAACCCTAAACCCTAAACCCTAAACCCTAAACCCCAAACCCTAAACCCCAAACCCTAAAAAACTCTCAGCCCGAGCTCGAGGCACCGGTGCCGCAATTTCAGGCCCCAGCTCCGCCGTCACGGGCAGGCGGGTTTCAGACCCAGCAGCCCTAAACCCTAAACCCTAAACCCTAAACCCTAAACCCTAAACCCTAAACCCTAAACCCTAAACCCTAAACCCTAAACCCTAAGCCCTCAAAACCCTCAAAACCGGGCCGGACCCCCTAAGCCCAAAAGCCCTTAACAAATCCCAAAAGCCTTGAAACCCCGCCCTAAAAACCCCAAAAGCCCTAAAAGCAACAAAAGCCCTAAACACGCCGAAACATCCTCAGAAAAACCCTCAACACTCTAGACACCCCAAAAACCCTCAAGCGCTTGAGCAGAGGCCTCGACAGCCCGGAGAATGTGGCATCCTTCCTTTCTTGGCTCCTTCTTGAGGCTGGGGTTTAGGGTTTCGGGTTTTTAGGGTTTAGGGTTTCGGTTTGGGGTTTTTGGGGTTTAGGGTTTAAGGTCTAGGGATCAGGGTCTTTGAGGCTTTAGGGTGTACGGTTTAGGGCTTAAGGGCCTTTGAAAGTTTAGGGTTTCGGTTGCTCAGTGAGCCACGATATTATTCAAACCACACACGCGCGCCTGAGCATGAAACCCCTCCTTGATTTGGATTTTGTACTGGGGAACGTGTCCAGTACGATTGCACCAGTGTCGAGCTGTCGCCCTCCTTGTTTGGTGCGAGTTTCTATCATTGGCATTTTGCCATTATGTTGCTCTTGCGATTGCGATCGCGATTGCGATTGCTCTCCCTTTTCCTCATTTTCCTAAACCCTAAACCCTAAACCCTAAACCCTAAACCCTAAACCCTAAACCCTAAACCCTAAACCCTAAACCCTAAACCCTAAACCCTAAGCCCTAAGCCCTAAGCCCTAAGCCCTAAACCCTAAACCCTAAACCCTAAACCCTTAGTGATTCTAAGCTCCGCTACGCTCACTATACGATTAGAACCAGCATAGGGTGCTTCCCAAGATCGGTGGGAACCCTTGAACATCCCACAGTATTGTGCTATGGTGCTTGCAGACTCCCCCCACCCCACATTAGAAGCCGTACTGGCGTGATGACACCCTAACCTTAAACCCTAAACCCTAATCCCTAAACCCTAAACCCTAAACCCCTAAACCCCTAAACCCCTAAACCCCGAAACCCCCAAACCCCTAAACCCCCAAACCCCTAAACCCCTAAACCCCTAAACCCTAAACCCTAAACCCTGAACCGAGGGCCCCCAGACCAAGCAGGTTCCGCTCGACGAGTTCGGAGGTCGGGAGTGGAACATCGGTGACCCAGCGATGCAGAGACGCTGGCTGGAGCAGACGGAGGGTCGGTAAGCGCGGCTTCACGTCCCAAAGCCCTAAACCCTAGACCCTAGCCCCTAAACCCTAAACCTAAACCCTCAAACCCTAAGCCCCAAACCCTAGACCCCAAACCCTTAACCCTTTGGGGTTTACGCTTTAGGACCATATCTTTTGGGCTTGCTGATCTGGTTCTCAGTACCAAAAGACAGCAACGCAACGTGACCCATCGCTGTGCCGCATGGGAAAAGTGAATCGGGAGGGTTGCGGGGCGTGACAGGGCCCATGCCCTAAACCCTAAACCCTAAGCCCTAAACCCTAAACCCTGAACCCTAAAACCCTAAACGAAAACCCTAAACCCTAAATCCTTAACCCCTAACCCCTAACCCCTAACCCCTAAACCCTAAACCGTAAACCCTAAACCCTAAACACCCAAGCCCTAAGCCCTCAGCCCTAAACCCTGAACTGCAGGTAGGCTGGGCCCCTGATTTTACCGATGGGGCCCTACCCTTTGCTAGCGTCGCCTGGGATTTCCACCGGGCCCCGAAACCCTAAACCCTAAACCCTAAACCCTTCACCCTAAACCCTAAACCCTAAACCCTTCACCCTAAACCCTAAACCCTAAACCCTAAACCCTAAACCCTAAACCCTAAACCCTAAACCCGAAGGCTCCTACTGTATTCTCAATTCCAGGCTCTAAGCACCCTTGTGACTGGGGTTTAGGGTTTAGGGGTTCGGGTTCATAGGGTTTACAGGGTTTATTGGGTTTAAAGGGTTGGTTTATAGTTCAGCTAAACCCTAAACCCTAAACCCTAAACCCTAAACCCTAAACCCTAAACCCTAAACCCTAAACCCTAAACCCTAAACCCTAAACCCTAAACCCTAAACCCTAAACCCTAAACCTTAAACCCTAAACCCTAAACCCTAAACATGTTCGGGCTCGTGTCGCGATGCAGTCATGGGTTGCGCAGGAGTGGTGGCGGGAAGAAGCTGTTCAAAAGCGAGAGGTGCCTTGGGTTCCCTCAACCTTGACACCTGGACCCTGAGCCCTAAAGTTTAGGGTGTAGGGTTCCAAAGAAAGGAGTGCGACATTACGGAGGGGGTGGGCACGCACATTAAGGCCTCACAAGGGGTTTAGGGTCTAGGGTTTAGGGTTTCGAGTTTAGGGTTTAGGGTTCAGGGCTTAGAGTTTAGGGTTTAGGGTTTGAAGTTTAAGGTTTAGGGTGCAGGGTTCAGGGTGCGCAAATCACATAAGAGCTGTGGGTCGGGCAGCTGAACTTGAATCCCTAAGTCCTTTAGGCCCAAATGTCTAGACGCGAGTCTCTAGGTTGCAGAGAGGTTAGAAGTTCACTTCCACCGCCATGGGCATCTCCTAAAGGCAGAGGCGCCCCCTACAACCTCAAATAGAGCAGAAGATGGATCTATAGTAGATCCCTAAACCCCAAACCCTGAACCCTGAATCCTAAACCCTCAATCCTAAACCCTCCTTCTCGTACATGTGCAATGCATCCTGCGCAGGTGCAAGAGCGCTGGGACCTCGATGAGGTGGGGGCTCTGGGGTTTAGGGATTGGGGGATTTTCGGGGCTTAGGGGTTTAGGGGTGTAGGGTTTCGGGGTTTAAGGTTTTAGGAGGTTAGGATGGGTATGGTTTTTGCTAGATGGTTTCAGGGCTTTGGGGTCTCAGATGTGTGTTTCGGCTTGCCCTGCGCCAGGAGCTCTTCAACGCGACGGGAAACGAGATTGTCCATCTTGCCTTGTCCCCAGTGCTCAGGCGAGAAAATCGATGTCTCGCCGCGAGGCCAACACCCTCAAGACCCTAATTCCCATATGGTTACCCCTTGAAATGTCCGTTTTCAAGGTCCTGATTCTTCGGCAGCCCCTAATATATAGGCACCCAGCAAGGGAACATCATTTTGAGGACTGACCATATGTAGTTGTCCAAATAAGGGGCCCCTGTGTTGGGGGGGGGTCCTGTTTGATGAGGGCTCCGTACTATTGATGCCCCAGAGGCCCCCCCCCCCTTGACCCTACACCCCTAACCCCTAAACCCTAAACCCGAAACCCTAAACCCTAAGAACCCTAAACCCTGAACTCTAAACCCTGAACCCTAAACCCTAAACCCTAACGCACATCCTCCCCTCGATGCAGGCAGAGACCTCGTCAAGGTCCACAGTCCCTAAATTTGACAATCTTTCACTGGTAGGTCTTTAAGGGTTTAGGGGGTTAGGGTTTAGGGTTTAGGGTTTGGGGTTTAGGGTTTAGGGTTTAGGGTTTAGGGTTTAGGGTTTAGGGCTTAGGGGAGCCCTTGCAAGCCCGCGGGCGCCCCCCAGGACGCGTTGTTCCAGCGCATGGACGCGGACGGCAAGGGCTGCCTTGAGCGAGTAGAGGCACAGCAAGCTGCCTTGGGAAAGAGGGGGAGGGTTTAGGGTTTAGAGTTTAGGGTTGAGGGTTGAGGGTTTAGGGTTTAGGGTTTAGGGTTTCGGGGGGTTGATTTGGGTTCAGGGCTTAGGGTTTAGGATTCAGGGTGTGTGGGATGCGCGTTGGGTTGTGTGTTGCGCGTTGTGTGCTGTGCGCGGTGCGCTGCGTGTTGTGTGTTATGTTTCGTGTGCTGTGTGTGGCGTTTCGTGTTGCGTTGCTAGAAGGTCAGGCGTAAAAGCTCGAGAAGGCTTCGAAGTCTTACAAACAAACTAAAAATTCAGGATCGAGGCGTCTTCGAGGATGCTTACGCGTTTGCAGAGGGTTTGGGCGGCGATTCTACGAGGGGTCTTAGGGTTTAGGGTTTAGGGCTAGATTTAGGGTTTAGGGTTTAGGGTTTTAGGGGGATCGCGGTGCCCCGGAGCCGCCCAGAGCGCCCGTAGGCAGAGTGGTGTAAAGGGTCGCGAGGGCAGCTTGTGGGTTCCAGGACAGCCTGCTGCTTTGCGAAGCCGAAGCCCTAAACCCTAAGCCCTAAGCCCTAAGCCCTAAACCCTAAACCCTAAACCCTAAACCCTAAACCCTATATAGCCCCAAACCCTAAACCCTAAATCCGAATTCCTAAACCCTAAATCCCAAACCCTCAAACCCTTAAACTCTTAACCCTAAAGCTTCGCAGCCCACACCGCCCTCGCTACGGAGGTCGCCCCCCCCCCCCCTTAGGGTTTAGGGTTTAGGGTTTAGGGTTTAGGGTTTAGCCTGCCCTTCTACCCCGAGCCCCTAAGCCCACCGAACGAGTTGCCGCATCATGGTGAGGTTTTGGGGTCTTGGGGTGTAGGGTTTAGGGTTTAGGGTTTAAGGTTTAGGGTTTAGGGTTCAGGGTTTAGGGTTTAGGGTTTAGGGTTTAAGGTTGTAAGCGCATGCGCGCGCCGCGGCGTCAGACATGGAAGGGCCCGCGGTTCGAGGACAAAGATCGGGGAGCCGCCGACCCGTAAACCCGAAGCCTTGAACCCACGGCGTGGGTGAGCTTGGGGGGACCCTTGGCTTAATTGCAGGATGGGGTTTGCAGTGCCAGCAGGCGGTGCAAGAACTACTCTGCACTTGTTGTTTGAGCTCGCGTGCGTGCGCTCGCGTGCGTGTGCTCGTGCGCTTGAGGCCAAGTGCAGCTTGGGTAGGGTGGCCGGAGCTGCCAAGATTCAGGCAAGAATGTAGAGAGAGAGTGGTCTTCCATCGGTTTTATTTGCCACACCGTCTGTTGACCCGCCTCTAGGCTGGCCCCCTTCCCCCCTTCCACCCCCCCCCACATCGGATCACCGTGATTACCAAGGGAAGTTTGGCTGTCCACAGGGGGGGTTGCGATGGGTTGGTGTGGCGCGAGGGTGAGCAGTTCCTGGTTGCTTGTTCCAGGCGCCTCCGGCCGAAGGCGACAAAAATGAGACGTTTAAGCTCCTACAAACCTGAGGCTCAAGGCCTAAACCCTGAACCCCAGCAGAAGCCCTCAAACCCGAAGCCCTGCACCCCCTGCTTTCAAGCGCGCCGAAGTGGAAGAAAAGCGGGGGTGGAATCCCGTGGGGTTGAAGTTTCCCTGAGGTCGAGCACCTTTTTGATGAGCTCGGAGCCACTTGGGCATGTTCCCAGAGGGAGCCTGGAAAGTTTGGGGGGTTTCGGGGTGTTGAGGTTTTAGGTTTTAGGAAGTAGGGTTGGGGGCTTAGACGTGTTTTCATTGTTTTATTGAACGAAGGGTGGGAGTTTGGGTCCGAACAGGGTTGGGTAAGTTGTCAGATGGTTCTACTGCACCCAGGAGTCGTACACCGCTTTAGTTCGTCTAGGGGATCAGGTGCAAGGGGAAGCATGTGTACCCTAAACCTGACGGGCAACCCCATTTACCTTCAGTTTAGTGGGTACTTAACCTTCAGTTTACGTGCTTGATGCCTGAAATCGATTCCACCTTTTTAACGTAAGCCTAAGAAGCCTAAACCCTGAACCCTAAACCTAGACCCTCAACCATAACCCCCACCAGAACCTATACCCTAAACCCTAAACCCTAGACCCCCAACCCTGAACCCTGAACCCTAAACCCTAAACCCTGAACCCTGAACCCTTGACCCCTAACCGACTTCCGAACGCTCAGGTCGCCCCGCAGTCCCTGATGCAGAAGCGCAAGGTGGGGCTTAGGGCTTAGGGCTTAGGGCTTCGGGCTTAGGGCTTAGGGCTTAGGGCTTAGGGTTTAGGGTTTAGGGTTTAGGGTTTAGGGTTTAGGGTTTAGGGTTTAGGGTTGTGCCTTTCTTGGTGTTCGCCGGAACCCCAGGCTACCTTACCATGATGGACCAAAACGCCCTAAACAGAAAACTCTAAGCCCTGAGCCCCCGAAGCACCGAGCCCAAACCTCCCCCCAGAAAAAATCCCCACAGGAAAGGATGCCGTGAACGCTGGTTTCCTGAACCCTATACCCTACACCCTACACCCTAAACCCTGAACCCTGAACCCTAAACCCTAAACCCGAAACCCTAAACCCTAAACCCTAAACCCTAAACCCTAAACCCTAAACCCTAAACCCTAAACCCTAAACCGTTCTTCTGCCCGGCCTCCCCCCCAGCCCACCCCTGCTCAGGGTGCGTCGGCTCAAGACCCTGAAGCCCTAAAACTTGGGGTGTAGGGTTTAGGGTTTAGGCCTCAGGGGTTTAGGGTTTAGGGTTTAGGGCTTAGGGTTTAGGGTTTAGGGTTTAGGGTTTAGGGTTTAGGGGTATCAGTACATTTTTTAAGACCAAAAGCCCCTGTTTCCCCGATTCTCCGGCTGGTACTCAGACCCTGGGCTTCCTCAACGAGCAGAGCAGCTACGACTTCGTCTCCTTCGTCAAGCTGGCCCCTGGATTGTCATCTATGTGCAGGGTTTAGGGTTTAGGGTTTAGGGTTTGGGGTTTGGGGTTTAGTGTTTAGGGTTTAGGGTTTAGGGGTTTAGGGTTCAACCTCATCCATGGGCTAGCCGCAAGATTCAGGGTCAGGGTCTGGGCAAGCTCCGCAATGATGCATATGCTTCTATGTCCAGAGGCTTGTGTGGTCATGTGGCCTCATGAAAACTCACATGGGTCTATTCTCCGGTGGAGCTTCTCTTCAGTGCCCTCAGAATGTGGGCAACTTCCGATTTCTGATCGCGGCAGTCTTTTTCAGAGAGTTCTAAGGCTAAAAAGGGTCCAAGCAGGACAGACACCAGAGGACAGGGTGCCTGTCTCAAAGTGAGGGAGGATCCTTACACCCCCCAATTTCTTAAACCCTGAACCCTAAACCCTAAACTCCACGTCTGTAACCCTGAGCCCTAAACCCAAAATCATTGTCATAGTGGGGTAGCATTGTACAATCTAAGGGTACTTAAAGGCAATAGGGGATGGAAGTTTAAGTTTCGAATGCTATCCCAACCATGACTCGAAACCCCTAAACCCCAGTTCTTCAACCCCAGACTCTTCAACCCCAGCTCTTCAACCCCCAAGCCCGAAACCCCAAACCCTCGATGCCCTAGTCGCTGAAGCCTGTTCGTGTCGAGACACTTGGGGGAGTATCTGTGCCGAGGTGGATAAGATCCGCTGGCTGCGACGCCCGCCAGTTTGGGGTTGAGGGTTTAGGGTTTAGGGTTTAGGGTTGAGGGTTGAGGGTTTAGGGTTTAGGGTTGAGGGTTGAGGGTTTAGGGTTTAGGGTTGAGGGTTTGGACTTTCGGGCTGCTGAGGGAGACAGGGCCAGCGTAGAAACCCTAAACCTCAAGCCCTGGCCTCCTCAGCCCCCTAAGCCCGAAGCAGCTCAAACGCCTAAGCCCCTAAGCCCCTAAACCCTATACCCAAATCCCCATATCCTGAACCCCGAACCCCTAAACCCTAAACGCTAAACCCCCCCCCTAGACCCTAAACCCTAAACCCTAATCCCCAAACCCTAAACCCTAAACCCTAAACCCTAATCCCCAAACCCTAAACCCTAAACCCTAAACCCTAAACCCTAAACCCTAAACCCTAAACCCTAAACCCTAAACCCTAAACCCTAAACCCTAAACCCTAAACCCTAAACCCTAAACCCTGAAGCAGTGCGTCAGTCCTGCAGCCTAGATTTCATCGAGCCCTGAAGCGTGCATCTCAAGCTCCAACAGCCTTAAAGCCCCCAAAACCCCAAGGTACTAACCCTTCCCACCCTGGGGTGTTTAGGGTTTAGGGTTTAGGGTTCAGGGTTCAGGGTTCAGGGTTCAGGGTTCAGGGTTTAGGGTTTAGGGTTTAGGGTTTAGGGTTCAGGGCCCCCACGAGTACATGAAACGGGGGTTATTGAATGACTGTTACAGGTGAGTGTATTTTGGGTTCCTTACAAGTATTGGTGAGTGTCAGGGAGTGTATATGTCCGTTTCGGGGGGTACTAGTATTAAAAACCGTACTTCGTATGAGGGTTTAGGTGCGGGGTTTAGGGTCGGGGTCCAACAGCCAGGATCATCTCCCAAGAGGACAAGCAGCTCCATTCGTCCTTCATGCGCATGGCCGCCGCCCACGCCCTTTGACCCAGGAGGGTGTTCATAGAGACACACAAGGGCTAAGGGGGCCCTTGTTGTTATTATCGTTTTCGGTTCCCATGAATGCATTGGAACCAAAGAGGGTGCCTTGTTTCGCAGGTTTGCTCTGGAACCCAAAGAATAGCACGCCATTTAGATCGTGTTAAAAAGGAGTGCACGCGAGAGGAGGGTTTTGTCTTGCAAAACGATGAGGAACAGAAACGACGACAAGGTTGTGAAGGGTTTCGGTCGTATGAAGCTAGAGGTAGTTTCATGGGTTTTAATATGGGTTCTGATGTATGGGCCCTTAGTTTGTATTGGGTATTTAAGGGGTATATCAGGGGGACCTTCAAGGGCCCATACTAAGGGATCATGTAGCTACCCTTAGAGTGAAGCCTTCAAGATTTCGGTCGCTTGGCAGGGAACCCTAAGCCAGCGAGAACGAGAACGACATCTCCTGGCCCAGGAAGGGGTGCCCCCACACTCGAATTCCTGGATCCCAAACCCCAAACCCTAAGCCCTAATCCCTTATCCCCAATCCCTAATCCCTAAACCCTACCCTCAACCCCAAACCCTAAACCCTCAACCCTAATCCCCCGGCCCTAATCCCCAAGCCCATTCATGGAAACCTCTGCGACATCCTTGCCCGGCCAAAGCCCCTTGTTCCTCCTGGTCTAATTGTGATTTTTGTGTGCAAGCACAGAACAACGATGAGGAGCAAACAAAGCGGGCCCTAAACCCTAAACCCTAAACCCTAAACCCTAAACCCTAAACCCTAAACCCTAAACCCTAAACCCTAAACCCTAAACCCTAAACCCTAAACCCTAAACCCTAAACCCTAAACCCTAAACCCTAAACCCTAACCCACCCTAAACCCTAAACCCTAAACCCTAAACCCTAAACCCTAAACCCTAAACCCTAAACCCTAAACCCTAACCCCTAAACCCTAAACCCTAAACCCTAAACCCTAAACCCTAAACCCTAAACCCTAAACCCTAAACCCTAAACCCCAAGCCCCAAGCCCCAAACCCCAAACCCTAAACCCTAAACCCTAAACCCTAAGCCCCCAAACGCTCGACCCCTCAGCTCTAAGCCCTGTTCCGAGGCACAGACTGCCCACGCGGCCACCAGGAGGGCCATGCGGCGGCTCAAGCTGAGTGGCCTGCCTCA
Organism: Symbiodinium natans; assembly: GCA_905221605.1. Classification (NCBI taxonomy): domain Eukaryota; class Dinophyceae; order Suessiales; family Symbiodiniaceae; genus Symbiodinium; species Symbiodinium natans. The sequence goes on from CAJNDS010001557.1 coordinate 739,174, forward strand.
CCATCACGGCTTAGGGTTTGGGGTTTTAGGGTTTGGGGTTTAGGGTTTCGGGTTTAGGGTTTGGGGTTTGGGGTTTAGGGTTTAGGGTTTGGGGTTTAGGGTTTAGGGTTTGGGGTTTAGGTTTCAGGGTTTAGGGTCCCAAGCCGCACCCTAAAAACCTCAAGGACGGGTGACGACAGCACCCTCTAGTTAGAAGTGAAGCGCCTCTTCCCCCCAGTGTGTGTAGTGTGCACTTTGCACGACAAGAGGCCAAAGAGAGCGAGAAGAGTCAACAGAACGACAAAGCAATTCAGGGATCTCAACTTGGACCCACCCTGAACCCCAAACCCCAAACCCCAAACCCCAAACCCCAAACCCTAAACCCTAAACCCTAAACTCTAAACCCAAACCCTAAACCCTAAACCCTAACCCCTAAACTGTATGCACTCCTCCCAAACTGTATGCACTCCTCTGCGCCCTCCCGGAAGAGGTACTCTGGCCCGGAGCCTGGAGGATGTGGACGCAGGCCGGCAGCCGCCCTGAGCCCGGGTTTAGGGTTTAGGGCTAGAGTTCAGGTTTTAGGGTTTATATGGGGTTTAGGGTTTAGGGCTAGGGTTCAGGCATTAGGGTATTAGGGTATTAGGGTTTAGGGTATTAGGGTTTAGGGTTTAGGGTTTAGGGTTTAGGGTTTAGGGTTTTAGGGTGTAGGGTTTAGGGTTTAGGGTTTAGGGCTCCGGGTCCCTGAAGCCTCCTCCCGAACGCCCGCCGGGACCCTGTGAGGCACGGAGCAGCACCAGAACCTGCAACAGGACTTCGAAGCGTCGGAATCCGAGAGCTCCTTCTGCGCCCTCAACCTCAAGGGGCGTTTCGAGTTTGGGGTTTAGGTTTTAGGGTTTAGGGTTTGGGGTTTAGGGTTTAGGGTTTCGGGTTTAGGGTTTGGGGTTTGGGGTTAGGGTTTGGGGTCTAGGGCTTAGCTCGGGCTTTCTCAGGCTCGTGTTGCTGGCTCCTAGTGGCCCTAACTCCCCTAAGCCTTCTTTGCGGGTTTAGGGCTTTGGGTTGTCCCTAAACCTTAAACCCTAATGGGAGGTTTTGGGGGTTTGGGGTTTTCCTCACCCCTCAACCTTCCTTCCCCGAGCCTCAAGCTCGAGGCTACTCAGCAAATGCCCCTGAAGCCTAAAGCCTACACCCTCGCACTCCCCAACAGGGACCCCGTGGAATCATTAGCCCCTCCTGAAAGCCCTACTCAACCCCGAACCTTTAACCCCAAACCCTAAACCCTAAACCCTAAACCCTAAACCCTAAACCCTAAACCCTAAACCCTAAACCCCAAACCCTAAACCCTAAACCCTAAACCCTTAACCCTTAACCCTTAAACCCCCCAAAGCCCCAAAGCGCCCCTCGGCCCAGGGAAGTCGACCTGCAGGAGAACGAGGAGAGCCGCGGCCTCAGGGTGAAAGAGGTGATGGCGTTTAGGGTTTGGGGTTTGGGGTTTAGGGTTTGGGGGTTTAGGGTTTGGGGTTTGGGGTTTGGGGTTAGGGTTTAGGGTTTAGGGTTTGGGGTTTGGGGTTTGGGGTTTAGGGAGGGGTTTAGGGCTTGGGGTTTCGGGTCGTGCAGATCGTCGCAAGTGCCGCTCATGCCTGCTCGAGCTCGCTGTGAGACACGCGGCGATGCGAGCCTAGGCGAGGCTGCTGCCAAGTGGGTATGGCCCTAAACCCTAAACCCTAAACCCCAGACCCTAAACCCTAAACCCTAAACCCTAAACCCTAAACCCTAAACCCTAAACCCTAAACCCTAAAGCCTTTGATGTTCTCCAGTTTAGTCTTTGGGGTCTCATGGCTTGGGGACTTTCGGTGCTGTTCTGGGACCCCAAAAAGGGATCCTGGTCAGAGATTTGCCCACATATTTTTTTTGGGGTGTGTTCCCCCTTGTACCGAATATGGAGTATAATTTGTGGTGCTATGATTCCTATTGAGGACTGTTCGTCTAAGGGGGAACATCCCATCACACATACCACGGTTTAGGGTTCAGGGTTTAGGGTTTAGGGTTTAGGGTTTAGGGTTCAGGGTTTAGGGTTTCGGGTTTAGGGTTTCGGGTTTAGGGTTTAGGGTTTAGGGCTTAGGTGGGCAGCTCATCAGCTACGACCAGCTTCTGTACCTGCTGACAGAGGCACAGCTGAACTGGCAGCTCAGGGTTCCTAAACCCTAAACCCTAAATTTCAGGCCTAGCGGCACGGGCCGGCCCCCGCCCCCCAAAGCACGAAACCTTGAACCTTGGCACTGTCTTCTCTTTCCCGTGTCTTTGTCCTCTCCTTCTCTCTGTCTCTCTTTCTCCTGCCTTCGCCCCCCCCCCCCCCCCCCCCCCCCCCCCCCCCCCCCCCCGCGCGCGCGCGCCGCGCGCGCGCGCGCGCACCCGCATCAGGAGCATCAGTGGGGTTGGTTTGGGGGCCTTAAAAGCATTCTATGCATGCGTTTTGCCTTCGAAAAACCTTCAGAAAACGCTGTAAACACGTGTTTTTGGGCTTGGGAAGCCTTTTGGGACCCAGGAAAGGGAGCATCATGAGCATCAGCGGCCTCCCCCAGGCCATCCAAAACCCCCTTAAACACGCCGATTGTATGTGCTTGAACGCTTGCGTGCCCACGAAACCCCCAAAAGCAAGACCCCGAATGCCCTTAAGGGCATTCGGGGTCCTGCTGTTCGGGTGTTTTGTAGGCACGAAGCCGTTCGAGCGCGTAAAATGAGCGATTTTAGGGGCGTTTTTACGTGGACCCACAAAACACTCGGTATTTCCGAGGTTTTCTGCTGTTGGAACACCCCCAAGCCCACATGAGAAACGATGGCTCGATGATGCCCCGGACACCCGCGCATCAGCAGCATCAGCAGACCCCCCCCCCGACGTGGGTTTCGAGGAGGCGCACTTTGGGGGCGGGTCAAGGGCAACAAGGGTGGGGGTCGGAGGCACGCGTGAAAACCCTCATAAAAACACGGTATTTACGGTGATTTCAGCGTTTTTCAGCGTTTTTTCTTGCCTTGGGTCCGCGGGCCAGGGCTGCTGATGCTCATGATGCTCGCCTGGTTTTGGGCTTCCGGTACCCCCCCCAAACCTTGAAAAACCTGGTTTCGGCCTGGCGCGCGCCCCATGTGAAAAGCTAGGGTCGATGATGCGCGCCCGTGAGGGTTTAATGGGGTGCTGCGGGTGTTTTGCGGCCTCGGTTTTTCGTAAAAACCCATGGTTTTTACGAGGTTTTCATGCTTTTCGCACCACCGCGTGTTGCGTCCCCTTGGATGCCGTTTCGGAGGCCTCCCGAAGGGCCCCGCGCGAATTTGAAGCAATTTTGGGCGGGGTCGGCGGCTCGGGCGCTCGCCCCTTAAAGCTAGCGCTTTAGTGCGACGCAGGCTCCGCCCTGGACCACGGGCGGCGCGGGGGCCGGATTTAAGAGCCTCCGGCTCAAGCCGCCGACCCCGCTGGAGCATAGTTGAAAGGTTTAAACGCGCTCATCAGCTGAAAGGATGCCGAAAGTTGATTTGCTTGAGCCTCTGAAACGTTGGGGGGGGGGGTAGGGGGTAGCACGGCCAAGGGGGGGGGGGCTCCCTCTTTCCCTCCTTACCCCCCCCAAAACGCGGGGGGGGGGGGGGGAGGGGGGGGGCCCCCAACCCACCCCCCCCCTAACCCCCCTACCCCCCCCCCTACCCCCCCCCCTACCCCCCCCCCCCCGCCCCTACCCCCCCCCTACCCCCCCCCTACCACCCCCCCCCACCCCCCCCCCCCCCTACCCCCCTACCCCCCCCTAGGTTTTCACCTCCTTTTCCCATCCAACATTCCGCCAGGTCGGCGGACCCTAAAACCCTAAACCCTAAACCTAAACCCTAAACCTAACCTAAACCCTAAACCCTAAACCCTAAACCCTGAACCCTGAACCCTGAACCCTAAACCCTAAACCCTAAACCCTAAACCCTAAACCCTAAACCCTAAACCCTGAACCCGAAACCCTAAACCCTAAACCCTAAACCCTGAACCCTGCACCCTAAACCCTAAACCCTCAACCCTAAACCCTGAACCCTGAACCCTGAACCCCTAAACCGCGTGGGAGCCTTTTCTTGTAAGCTCTGGTTTCGGTTCAGGGTTGGGGAGTTGATGGACCGTTTTGTTTTGCTCTGGCTCTGAGCGGTGTTTTTTGGTTCTTTTACTACCGCTTCAGGGAGCTTAGGGGTTGCTTCAGGTGTAGGGTTTAGGACTGTTTAGGGTGTAGCGTTTCGGGTGAGGGTAGGGCAACTTCGCTTCACATAGTTTACTTACTTTCCAACCCTGTACCCGAAGCCCGAAGCAAAACAGAACCGGGTTGACAGGGCGAAAGTCTAGCTTAGGATTGAGGGTTTAGGCTCCATGTGTAGCGTCGGCAGGAGTCAGGCACCGTTCGCAAGACTGTAGATATGTCCTTGCGCCTTTCTGCATTTTCTGTTCTGGGATTTCGGGTTTATAGATCAGGGATCTCCTAAACCCCTGAACCCTTATCCCTAAACCCTAAACCCTAAACCCCAAACCCTAAATCCTAAACAGCAATTTGAGGCTCTTCCAGTAGGTCAGCAGGGCCTCGCAGTCACACAGCCGGAAGCCTGAAGGGCCTAGGCGATGAGTATGCAGACAAAACCCTAAACCCTAAACCCTAAACCCTAAACCCTAAACCCTAAACCCTAAACCCTAAACCCTAAACCCTAAACCCTAAACCCTAAACCCTAAACCCTAAGCCCTAAACCCTAAGCCCTAAACCCCAAGCCCTAAACCCGAAATACGCCCTAAACCCGAAACCCCAAACCCCAAACCCCAAACCCCAAACTCCAAACCCTAAAAATCCTAAAGCCCTAAACCCGAAACCCCAAACCCCAAACCCCAAACCCCAAACTCCAAACCCTAAAAATCCTAAAGCCCTAAACCCTAAACCCTAAACCCTAAACCCTAAACCCTAAACCCTAAACCCTAAACCCTAAACCCTAAACCCTAAACCCTAAACCCTAAACCCTAAACCCTAAACCCAAACCCTTTCTTCTGCCAGGCTGCCGTGCTTCCTGAGGGCAGTGCGTCTGCCCATGCGACCTTCCGCCGGCGAAGGCTTAAGCCCTAGACTTCCTAAACCCGAAGCCCGAAGCCCAAACCCTAAACCCTAAACCCTAAACCCTAAACCCTAAACCCTAAACCCTAAACCCTAAACCCTAAACCCTAAACCCTAAACCCTAAGCCCTAAACCCTAAACCCTAAACCCTAAACCCTAAACCCTAAACCCTAAACCCTAAACCCTAAGTGTCCTGGGCCCCTGAAGCGCTGAGCTTCCTAAAGCCCTGGGAAACCCCGATACCCCTTCTATATCTTGTAGGTTTGCGAAGAGTCTTGTTTAAGGTTTAGGGTATAGGGCATAGGGTTTAGGGTTTAGGGTTTAGGGTATAGGGTTTAGGGTTTAGGGTTTAGGTTTCGGGTTTAGGTCTAGGGTTTAGGGTATTGGAGGTTCGCAAGCCGTAAGGCCCGAAGACTTGCAGCCCTGCACCTTAAACGCCCCGTACCAGCAACCAGGATTAAGCCTAAGCCCTAAACCCTAAACCCTAAGCCCTAAACCCTACACCTAAACCCTACACACTAAACCCTGAACTCGAGGCGCCAGCTGCGAAGGCAATTATCACGGCGAGGCAAAGATTCTTTACGATGCCTGCGGGATGCTTGCGGCGAGGAGGCAATTCATGAGCTACCAGCTACTAATTGCCATGGCTGCCGGATTCAACTCTACGTTGTGGGGTAATGCATCGTTGGCAAAGAGCACGCGAGATTTGATGGTACAGTCGGCAAATCAGTGCATGGGGATACACGAGAGAGTTGTCGCAGAGACGAAGAGGGATTCATCTAACCCCAAACCCTAAACTCTAAACCCTCAACCCATCCAGGCAAGGGTGTCTGGGGAGCTCCTGAAACATGCAGAACCCGGACCCTGCACCAAACATAAAGAAGAACTTGAGCAGCTGACCCTAAACCCTAAACCCTAAACCCTAAACCCTAAACCCTAAACCCTAAACCCTAAACCCTAAACCCTAAACCCTAAACCCTAAACCCTAAACCCTAAACCCTAAACCCTAAACCCTAAACCCTAAAACCTACACCCTAAACCCTAAACCCTAAACCCTAAACCCTAAACCCTAAACCCTAAACCCTAAACCCTAAACCCTAAACCCTAAACCCTAAACCCTAAACCCTAAACCCTAAACCCTAAACCCTAAACCCTAAACCCTCAAGCCCAACCTCAGAACGCAGAACGCTAAACCTTAAAACAGCCTAAGATCCCCAAAAGAAAAACCCTGAAAACCCTGAAAGCCCTAAAACCCCTAAAGCCCCTAAACGCCCTAAACACCCTAAAACCACGAAAACCCCCCGAAGCCCGAAAAAAACCATCAAAAAACTCAACACCCTAAAACCCTAAACCCTAAACCCGAAAAGCCCAACCCTAAACCCTCAAAACCCTAAGAGCCCCAACAGCCCTAAACCCTAAACCCCCCCCCCCCCCCCCCCCTCAAGATCTTGGGGGGCCCAGGCTCGTGGGACGGGAGGTGATGCCGGCCCGCAAGGCCGGCTGAGCTTTGACGCTTTTAGGGTTTTAGGCTTTAGGGTTTAGGCTTTAGGCTTTAGGGTTTTTAGGGTTTCAGGGTCTACTGGCAAGGGGGGGGGGGGGGGGAGGGGGGGGGGGGGGTTAGGGTATAAGGTTTAGGGTTTTGGGTTTGGGGTTTCGGGTTCGGGGTTTAATTCGGGCTTATGGGTTTTGGGGGTGGAGAGGTTTAGGGGGTCTAGGGGTTTAGGGGTTTTAGGGGCTTTAGGCCCACGCCACGCGCCAGTCGTGGCTGGTCCATAGTCGAAGAGTCCAAAACTCTAAAGTCTAGCAGTCCAAAAGTCCAACAGTTCAAGATTCTCAGGCCCATCAGTCCAAAGTCCAAAAGTCCAAGGTTCTCAGGCCTTTATGTCTCCAAACGTCGAAGAAGGCAAAAAGTCCAACAGTCATTCTCTTCTGGTCTTTTGGGGCTTGTGGGCCTGCAGATCTTGGGCTTTTGGACTTCCAGGCCTAGGGTTTAGGGTTTAGGGTTTAGGGTTTAGGGTTTAGGGTTTATCTGCCTTAGTGCTGCACCCGTTTTTGTATCGCCACCAACGGCGCTCTAAACCCTAGCCTGAAAGCCTGTCTCCCTGCAGGCCCCAAGCCCTGAACCCCGAAGCCCGAAAATGGATGACCCCTCTCAGAAAAATTCCTGATGAAATCCCAAGCCCTAAACCCTAAACCCCAAACCCCAAACCCTAAACCCTAAACCCCAAACCCCAAACCCTAAACCCTATACGGGGGGAACAACCAGGGAAGGAAACCAACTCCCCTAATCGCCCTGAACCTATATTCCCCAGATCGAACCAAGAAACGAACGAGAACACGGATAAGAGCAACCCAGGGGGGAAGGAAAGGGGGAAGGAATCCACACCCTTACCAAACCCTAAGAACCCAGGCACTACTTTTTGAACTTGTGGCTTTCTGTCCAAGCCCATCTTGAGCCAAACATGTTTTCCGGGTTCATTAACCCTTCCAACTCTCAACACTAACTCTTTTCTACAATACCAGTTGCAGCTCCGCACTCCCCCTGTCCTAGGATTTCCTAGGACACATTGGAGATGCAGATCTTTGGCCAAAAACTGCCATTAGGGCAGCAGCCAGCTGCTTGAAATGCACAATATGGTTTTACATCTACCAGGACGAAATTATAGCACATTGGCTAAATCCACTAACCATAGAGAATCTTTTTTCACCATGATCCTCTCATCACTGAAGACTCCTTGGCCTTCTTCACCACAAACCGTGGTCTTCGCTACGCGAAAAGCTACTGACTTCTACTATCAGGGATTTCCATACCCTTAATAGTAGCCACCACATTTGTCAGCACATTGGCTGTTCCAGCGCACCTGTCTCCAGAAAGAGAAAAACCATCCCTTCATCCATACCATCCAATCACTTCTTTTTCCGATTGTTGGCAATCTTGAGGTGAAGTTGCAGCAGAATATACTCCAGGTCCGAAACTGTAAGGACAGGATCCTGTACGCCCCTTTGAATTGAGGATACCAATCCTTCTCTCTTTGCGTCCTCAATCGCCTGGCACGATTGACCCAGCTCTGCATTCACAGCTGTAGACGCTTGCGCATCCCCATCAGGAGGACGATCCTTTTCCTCAGGACCTTTCACCACCACCACTTCTCCCTTTTTGGGACTCTGACTTTTCTCCTTCTTCTTCGCCTTTCCACCGACGTTTGACTTTGTGCGCATTTTCGAGGCTTTTTCCCCTGCAGAAACCGCCGCATTGGATGATGATCCACTCTTCTCAATGGTCGCCGGCATCTTCTTCGGCTTTGGAACCAGGAGAGTGTAAGGATCTTCGATAACTGCAGTTTTCCTCTTCTTTTTAACCTTTTTTGCCTCCTCCTCAACGGCAACCTCCGTCTCAGAAGTCTCAACCACCTCCTTTTCGGCAGGAATATCTTTGCTGGACTCCCTTTCTAGGGACCTCTTCTTGCCCCTTTTGGGATCTTTTTCTTCTTCCACGTTGGCTCGCTCGAACCATATCCTCAGGTCATTGACCCATTCTTCCACCTCCTCGAGCGAAACCTCATACGACTTCACTACTTCGTGAAGTTCCAGCACGGACAACATATCGGTGGTCCACGAAACCCATTCTCTATCCATCTGGTCAGCATCTCCATTGAACTTCAGGAGTTTGAACAGTGGGTCCGCCTCTGCTCGAGCCAAATCTGTTTTGCCATTCGACAGAAATGAAATCGCTTCCATCAACAGTTCCGACATTTTGGTGTCATCGTCATAAGTCATGGAATACTCCTCACCATCATCGAACTGTTCAGGAGAGATCTCCTCTTCCCCACCTTTTGCACCAGAACTTCTCCTTGGACCATCCCTTGGGGGCGTCCTCGGAGACCTTGGCCTCTGTTCATTCAGCGGATCACCATGCTCAAAAACACACCTGTCACCATAACGACACTTCCCAGACTGAGCAAACTGAATGCACCTCACACCAGTTGCATCATGCGAGAACGCACACGTCTTTCCAGCGAAACAGGGTCTCCCCGCCACATAGTATTTGCACCAATACGAATGCAGCACCACATCATCTTCTGAATGGATGAATTTGCAGTCTTCACCAAATTTGCAGCGATCTTTTCCCTTACTGAACCAATAGCAGAAGCCTTTCTTCCTCTTCTCCAAGCGCTCCGCCTCGAACCGGTCCATAGGGCGATTCTGCTCTACATGAACATTGCCATGTGCTTGAGAACTGCTCCCTTCACCCCAGGTGCTATCAGTATTTGATGCTTGGAGTACAGCTGGAAAACCTGGCCTTGGTCCTACCACCTTCATGATTGGTTTTCCGCCAGCTCCTGAGCCACGCTGAGACGATCCAAAAACATTGAACTTCTTCATGAAGGCTTTCCTAGTGCCGATCTTCTGCACCCTTTTGATTGGACGCTTCATTGTTCCAACCTTGCATCCAGATACGTTCAAACGACACAACCTCCTATACCCAGCTCTATATCCCTTTTTCCAAAGAGCCATAAGAATTTTAGAGGCAGTAACATTCTCCACCTCTACCTTTTCCAACGATCCCTCACTTCCCGGAACAAACCCCTCCAGCCCATCCATATCTGAAGACCTTTCCATCTTTTTTGACACCACTTCGTCGAGGTAGTCTTCAGAGATCCAGGGTAAGTTCCTCTTAGAGGAAGGATTGTCACCATTGTTTGGTCCTTCACCAGGATACCCCTTTGTGCTGTCAAAGATCTTCCCAGTAGTGCGGTCCTGCGTAGAGAAATTGGAAGCAACGCGAGAGTACACTGACCACAAGAAAATCCTTGTGCCCGCCAGTCTTGACGACCCACTGGATGTCTCCTCTTCCGGAGAGACTTCTGGCGCTTTGCCATCCCTTCCAGTGTCACCAAGTGTCTCACCTCCAGCATCTTCAATGGGAATAAGGGATTCATTGTTCCCTTGATCTAGTGCCGCATCTTGTTGATCGGGGATCTCCAGCACCATTCCTGTAGGATCCACTTCCTCATCAGCATCGTCGTCCATTCTTCTCCAGAGAACTTCCAATTGATCAGCGCAGGTCGCTGCCTGAAGGAACTCCATCATTTGATCCCTCCCGTGCTGCCAGAGAAATTCGGAATTCACCACTGTCCCTTGGCCTCCAAGTCTAAGGAATGGAGCGACCAGATTGGCTACCCTTGCCATAAGTTCCACATGAACTTTCATGCCTGGACTGCGACTCCAATCATAGGCTATTGCCTCCATAGCAGTTCCAAACTTTTCAGTATTTCTGAATTCCTTTTCCAGGCCAGGAGAAAGCAGTGCACCCATCACCGAAAGAGGATAATTTCCCACCACCGGCAAGCACGGATCTTCATGGAACGAATGATGCAAATCACCGTAGTGTCCTTGATCTCTCCTTTCAAAAAGGAGTCTCCCAGTATTCAACTGGGCATTCAGTTCATCCACTTGAACCATTTCAGCACATATTCTCTGTGCCGCAGTCGCTATTGCCGACCAGAGAGCACGATCTGCCAACCCACGACGCATAACCCACATAGTTGTCGCCGACTGAATCAGTGTACCAGGGTCATATGCCATGACCACCAATGCACCATCATCCATTCTCTGATCAGTGTCATCTTCCAATGCCAGGTTCAAATCCTGTTCGCTTGCACCTTCAGATGACATGCTAATAACCAAGTTTCGATCCATTTTATTGGATCCCTTCTGATAGTCCTTGTGCCCCACAGGCAACTTGCCGACAGCAACCTTCCAATAAATCCGAGTCAGAAGACCTTTAACCAGCAATTGCTGAGGAACATTCTTCACCGGACGAACATCCAATGTCTTCGCACCATCACCATGGAGTTCATTGCTCCCACCTTCTCCTTCGTTTTGGTCAGTCTCCTCGCCAGGAATTTGCACTGCTCCTTCCAGCGCCGTCTCCTGTCCAGCCACTTCTTGCCCAGGAAGAACTTGAGCGCCTTCAGATACATTCACCTGTCCAGCAACACCTTGCCCAGGTAAAACCTCATCCGTGGAGCCCACCGCCAGCGAACCAACTATAACTGAGCCATCCCTTGCTCTTTTTTGAGACTGTTCAGTTCGACGAGAAGGTTGTGGTAGCGAAAAAACTTGAGAAGTCACTTCTTGGCGGGTCTCCCCCCGCGACGCTTTGTCGCGTTCTTCGCCAAGGTGAACCGATTTTTTCTGCCCGTCATTGGGGCCGGAAGAACCACCCATCGGAACATTGCCACGAATCGCAGTTCTCTGTGAATCCCTTTCTTGCAAAAGGATTTCCCGCATGCGGTGCACAGCATTGGTCTCTTCCTCGCTTGAATCGCTTGAGGAAGCGGCATAAGAAACCAAAGCCTCCGCCTGATCATCATCGTCCACCACATCTGCCCACGCTCTGCTGAACCGATACGACAACCCACCACGAGGCTTCAGTTCCAGTGGTTTTGGTTTCTCCACCACTTCCGCCGGTTGCGCTCGTCGCTGTGAACGAGAGCGTGGCACCTGTCGCACCTGTTTTTTGTCCAGCAAGGGCCTTCCCCTTTTCACAGGGTTTGATATTGACCGATACTTTTTTGTTGGTGGGTTCACCGGTGGCATTCCAACTCCCACCAACTTCAGCTTCTGTACGCACAGTGGAGACCTCTGCGCAAGCGTCCAAGCGTCACGGTACTTGACCTTATCAAAAAGCTCCCGATAGGAGCCTCTCGGCATCGTTTTTGCACCGGAGCCTTCAGCTTCACGCATCTGAGTGAGGGTTCTCACCGCCTCTCTTCCAGCTTCCTTGCTTCCAGAAGATTGTTGTACCCGTACAGATGCATCGGAAGGAACTGCTTTTTCCGGTCCCTCCGGTCGATATCGGACGCCTCCCACCAATCGTAGGATTTTGCATGCTGTCACCTTGTTGATCCCTTTTTCAAGCAGATCTTCCACAAAGATGAACTCCTGCAGGTCCGACACGGTGCTCACACCAAGAGTAATCATCACCTCACTTACATGAGGGGTATACACCCAAAGGTGGTTATTGCGAGCCATCCAATTTTCAATTGGCTCCTCTGGATCTTGAAGCAGAGTACCAGTGGACTCAGCCACCGAATTCTTTTGTTCATCAGCCTCTTCTTCATCCAGAATACCCTTTTCACCATCTTTTTGTGACACATTGGTCATTTGCAGCGCTTTTGGTGCTGAGGAGGACGAAGATTCTGCTCCCCCACTTACCGGTGGTTGAAAAGCGTTCCTGTCGGGAATCTCCAATCCTCTTCCCCTTTGAAATGACACATGGTTCGCCACATTCACCAGATGCTTCAATTGGGTCAGCCGGTCTTCAGACATCTCTTCGTGAGAATACTTGCAGCCAAATCGCACACGACATCTCCCTTTGAGATAGTAGTCGAAACAGCAATGGTGGAACCCCGCGTCCCTTAGTGCCTTCCTGGAAGCATTGTCCCAAGATTTGCCAGGCTCCCAAGTCCCTTCCAATGCCATGTCATCGTCGTGGAGATACCTGCACGCAGTCCCATATTTACAACCACCTTGATTGTAATACAGACACAGCCGTTTCTTCGTTTCACCCAGCGTAGGCTCACCTTTTGATGTCCCTTTGCCATAGTTGTACTGGGCACGGAAGGCCGAATCCTCCCGCTCCTGCTGCACCTCATCCACTGTACCTTCATCAGTTGGAGGGCCACCGATGTCCCCATCCTCGTCACCAGTTTTTTGGCTGTTCTTTGGCTCAGTTGGCTCTCCTTCAGGCCACCCTTCACCGTAACGACGATGTTCATAGGAACACCCATCTCCATTTCGACACCTCCCTTGATTGAAGAACTTGCACAGCTTGCTGTATCCAGGTGACACAGTCTTCGGAGTCGTGTGAGCCTTTTTGTACTGATCGGGATCCATATAGGCTTCTATTGGCCTGTTTTCCCTCTTACTCATCTCCTCGATTGCACCATCAAGCTCTTGCAGAAATCGCTTGGTGTCCAACCACAGCTCGTTCCAAAGCTCATCTTTCCCTTTGCTCAGCAAAATTGCCACCGCTTCACCCACGACTGGTCCACTAAATCTTCTTTTCTTGCGTGCCAGTTCGTAGAGCGCGTTGTGGTACTGCTTCCGGGAAAAAGTGGTTGTTTCTTCCAAACCTGCACGTTCTGTCTCCTCAGGCTTCCAACCATCACTTAGCAAGATGTTGTATGCGCTCCGAGCCTCAATATTCAGGAATGCATAATCTGCGATACACTCCACAATCACGTCCATTGGACGACTCAGCAACATCCCCGTGATTTTGCCCACATAGTCATTATCTATTGTTTCATCTTCCAGGAGATTTTGATAGATCTTTTCTCCATAGAGCTGTTTCTGCTCAGCCTCCTCTTGTTCCTTAGAGGATGCTTTTGACTCGGCAAACCACTCGCGAGACTGCTGTTCTTCCGACTTCCAGTCCCATTGACCATCGGAACCTTTGTACCATTGACCAGTCTGCCATGAGCCTGTCCACCATGTACCCCAGCCGCTGTCCTTCCATTTGCGCAGCGTTGAAGAGGAATCCTCCTCGTCCTCTTCCAAAACCAGAAAGGTGTCCAAGATTATGGTACCATCATCTTCCACTCGTTTCACTGTTCCATTGACAGTATCACCAAATTTGAACTGATGTACATTGTTCCCTTCTGCAGGAACCAATACATTCATATCACCATGGTCCAAAAAGGCTCCATACCCATTGATGCAGCGCACTAGACCAATGATCTCATCTCCCTCCTGATAGCAATGTTCCCCAGGTGATTCCAAAGCTCCCGCTCGAGGCACTCTCTTTGCATGCCCTTCAGAAACCATCTCCGTATCATCGGCTCCTGACACATCCTTTATTTCCACCTTTGGGTCACACTGCTCGTCCTGCTCCGACGTGAGTCCCACAAGATCATCCATCTTGTGCTCCAAGGGCTCAGGATCTTCCTTTTTTCCAGCCAATGGCTTTGCCTCATCCGTTACAGTTCGCTCGGTGTCGACTTCCGGCGAGCTTTCAGATGGCAACACCTCTCCCTTCCTGGGAGTGGACCCACCATTGGAGTCCTTTTTCAAACCTTCTGCAGCAGGCAAATTTTCTTCCACTACAGGGCTATTGGATTGGTCATCCGCGGTAGGCACATTTTCTTCCACCGCAGGCTCCTTTGGCTCCATGGTTTCCAAAAGAGAATCACCATTGTTGCTGACCACAGCTGCCTCATTGGCTCCGGTGTAGCCTTCGCCATTTCGTTCCTCGCTGCTAACTTCAGGCTGCACCAGTGCGTCCACCTGTGAACCTCCATCGTCAGCTGCTACAGAGACCTGCGCCCCATTGTTGCAGTCATCCGCGGAACGTGACACCATATGCGCCTCAACCCGTGCTTTTTCTGCACTCCAGGTACTATCTGGCGCGTTGACCCGCGCTTCATTGGCGCTCCAGGCCTCATCTTTCCGATCACCCGTGTCTCCAGCAGTTTCAGAAGTTTCCTTTTCCCTTTGAATGGCAGAATTCTCGGCACCAAACGAAGAGACCTCCTCAGTCGTAATGCACAACTTTTTCCCTTCGTCATCCAAATCTCCAGGGCCATCTTCCTGAACGACAGGCACCACATCCACCACTCGCTCTTCTGCAGCCGACACAATTCCGATCTCCACATTGGGCATTTTTTCTTCTGGACCCACCGATTCCACCGCTGCCACACCCTCAGAAAGCGCCTCCATCTCTTCCCGATCCAGATGTTGAGCTTCAGCGATGTCTGCTCGGTTTCCAGAAATCCCCTCTTCATCAGGAGAACCCGAGGTCGGGGCGTCACCACCAGCCCTAGGACCGCTATCCCTGATAGTAGAGGAAAAATCTTTTTCACCTACACTATTTACACTACCCTGGATTGCCTTCGTAGACTCAGATGTCGGTGTAGTCGATGAAGGACCCAGTTCAGTCTCCACTTCCAGCCCATTGCCCGAAGGAGACCCAACCACGTTGTCGCTTTTCACCTTTTCCCCTACATCCGGCAGCGTCCACTTGCTTTCCTGCGTATCCAGGCAGTAGTAATACTGTCTCCCATCTTCGTGGAAGTGCCATTCCCACGTTGTCCCATCGCACGCTTCGATCAGATGCTCATCTTTCCGAAAACCATCCCTTTCAGAGACTTGACGCATCTCATCCTCTTCTTCTGACAACTGGCGCAACCTTTCAGCCTCCATCTGTAAGATCTCCTCTTCCCCCATGGCATATTCAGCAGTTGGCGCGGCTTCAAAGCTGTCCGCACCCTTCTGTTCGTAACCGCTTCCACCACCCAGGGAACTCGCCGAGGGATCCCCTTTAATCTTGTTCAGAGGCCTCCTGGCAGCTTGCAGCACTTCTCCACTCAGATTGGTCTGAGACCCTTGGTCAATCATTCGGCCCGAAGTCGAAGTAGACGGCTGGTACCCATGTTTGTGCAACACGCGTAAAACAGTCACCTCCATTTCACGGTCTATACCACCAGTCGCGTCCCAGCTCCTTTTTTCACCAGGCTTTGGCGATACAGAAACAGCACGTCCTTCAGCTTCAGCATTGCTAACTATATCCACATTGGGATTTATACCCACATTGGAGTATTCTGCAACCAAGACTTCTTCCAGATGTTCTTCAGCGCCAGGCCTCACCTCTTCCAGCACCGTCCTTTCACCCAGAGACTCAGCTGCACCGTTTCCAGCTCCACCATTCTGTCCACCATCCGAGGAAGGCTGGAGCCATCGTTTGGGAGAAGGCATTGCTTCTTAATCCCAAAAACCTTGAAAGAACACTTAACCGCAGGGAACCTAATTTGGGCTCATAACCTACGGGGGGAACAACCAGGGAAGGAAACCAACTCCCCTAATCGCCCTGAACCTATATTCCCCAGATCGAACCAAGAAACGAACGAGAACACGGATAAGAGCAACCCAGGGGGGAAGGAAAGGGGGAAGGAATCCACACCCTTACCAAACCCTAAGAACCCAGGCACTACTTTTTGAACTTGTGGCTTTCTGTCCAAGCCCATCTTGAGCCAAACATGTTTTCCGGGTTCATTAACCCTTCCAACTCTCAACACTAACTCTTTTCTACAATACCAGTTGCAGCTCCGCACCCTAAACCCTAAACCCTAAACCCTAAACCCTAAACCCTAAACCCTAAACCCTAAACCCTAAACCCTAAACCCTAAAAGCCCTAAACCCTAAACCCGAAAAGCCCTAAGCCCTAAACCCTAAACCCTAAACCCTATATTCCCGAGCTGCTTGAGCCGCGGAAGGCGATTGGCCGACTAGAGCGCATCATGCAGGCGGGGTGCTCTCTCCTAAAATCCAAACGCAAAGGAATTCCCAGAATCCAAGGCCAAAGTGGTTTAGGGTTTAGGGTTTAGGGTTTAGGGTTTAGGGTTTAGGGTTTAGGGTTTAGGGTTTAGGGTTTAGGGTTTAGGGGGTGCCCAAACTCCTGATGCCTCATTCATTCCCGTAGAATCTGTGCAAGTTGTTTTGCGGGGGCCCCTTGATCTGCGGGTAATGCTCTTCACACCGGTAGATGAGGGACACTCCACATTGGGCCCTTACTTTAGGGGGGGGGGTCCTTTCTTTCAAGTCTTTGCTTTGTAACCCTAAACCCTAAACCCTAAACCCTAAACCCTAAACCCTAAACCCTAAACCCTAAACCCTAAACCCTAAAAAGAGGACCAAGATGTCGCAGTGCCTCCAGATGGACTCCTTCGGCCCCTGACCCCATAAGCCAACCTCTACTAACCCTGAACCCTGAGCCCCAAACTTAAACCCATAAACCCATAAACCCATAAACCCATAAACCCATAAACCCATAAACCCATAAACCCATAAACCCATAAACCCATAAACCCAAAAGCCCATAAACCCTAAACCCTAATCCTAAACCCTAAACCCACAAGCCCTAACCATGGAACAACCCCAACGAGCGCCCCCCCCCCAAAAAAAAAAAAAAAAAAAAAATTAAAAAAAGAGGACGTGGATCCGAGCTCGCGGCAGCTGTTCACCTACCAGGAGGCAACCCGCAAGCCAACTTCGCCTCAACCCTGGGATCTCTCCTAGGGGCTTTTGGGGTTTAGGGTTTTTAGGGTTTAGTCGGGTTTAGGGTTTAGGGTTTAGGGTTAGGGGGCGTTTTTTGTTTTTTTTGGGATTAAGGGTTTAGGGTTTTGGGTTTGGGGCTTGGGACTTGGGGCTTAGGGTTGCGTAGGACTTTGGGTTCAGGGTTCTGGGGCAACAGGGTAAGTAGGATTTCAGGGTAACTGGGTGCCAGAGCAAAGGCAAGCCCGGTGTTCAGCCTTTGAAGCTCCTTTTTTCCAGGCTGGGTGGGAGCCTGGGGTTTTTAGGTTTAGGGTTTAGGGCTTAGGGGTTTAGGACTTAGGGTTTCGGGGGTTCAGGGGTTCAGAGGGTCTGTGGGGTCTGATTCTAGAATCCCGGGCCTAGGAAATTCCCCTAAACCCTAAACCCTAAACCCTAAACCCTAAACTCTACACCCTAAACCCTAAACCCTAAACCCTTAAACCCTAAACCCTAAGTCCTTACCCCTAAACCCTAAACCCTTACCCTAAACCCTAAACCCTAAACCCTCAAGACAAAATAAATAGAAACTGTATGTGGTATCATTCTGAATTTCCCAAGTTATTTGTCTAAACAGCTGAAAAGCTGAGTTTACGTGAATTTCCCAAGTTATTTGTCTAAACAGCTGACAAGCTGAGTGTAAGTATAGTAATCCAAAACACGTCTCTCTGGAGGCCAAATGCTCAATTTACTGAAACCCGTCCCTCCCCCCTCCCCTCCCCTTCCCCCCCCCCTCCCCTCCCCTTCCCCCCCCTCCGCCCCCTCCCCCTCCCCCTTCCCGCACCCCCCCCCCCTCCCAAAATGCAAAACGTAGTTACAAAAAAAAACTCGGTCAGAACGTTTCGGTCAAAACTTTCGGTCAAGACTTTTTGGGACCCAAACCCTACACAATTTCTATAAACCCTAAACCCTAAACCCTAAACCCTAGACCCTAGCCCCTAAACCCTAAACCCTAAACCCTAAACTTGGGTTCGGCCGGTCCACACTAACAGTCAAATAATGCCTTTGCCTTATAACACACAAGCAAAAATTAGCACCAGCACTCCCAATTGGATCCAGGCCCTACCTACCCTGGCTTGGGCAGAACTTTTGTTAGGATCCCTTTTCCCTCCCCCCCTCCTCCCCTCCTCCCTGCCTCTCTCTCTTTCTCCCCCTCTCCCCCTCTTCCCTCCCCCTCTCCCCCTCTCCCCTCTCTCCCTCTCCTCTTCCCTTTCCTTTTCTTCCCTCTCCTCCCACCTCTCCCTGGGTGGGGGAGGGGGGGGGAGAGGGGGAGAGGGGGAGAAGGGGAGAGGGGGAGGAGAGGGGGAGAGGGGGAGAGGGGGAGAGGGGGAGAGGGGGAGAGGAGAGGGGGAGAGAACCCTAAAAGAAAACAAAAAACCTAAACCCTTGGGGGCTGAGAGGTGCGGCTGGTGCTCCAGCGGATGCGCGAGGAGACGCGGCAGGAGGCCAGGAACGTCGAGGCGCGGAGCCGGGGGTATGGGGGCCTTAGGGTTGAGGGTTACGGTTTAGGGCTTAGGGTTTAGGGTTTAGGGTTTAGGGTTTAGGGTTTTAGGGCTTAGAGGGTTTAGGGTTTAGGGTTTTGGGTTTTAGGGTTTAGGGTTTCGGGTCTAGGGGTTTGTTTTGGGGTTCAGGGGGTGTCGGTGGGCTTCGCCGGATCAGGAAGCCTGTCTCTGTGCACACACGCTGAAGAACAGACAAGAAAGACAAGCACGGAATGTGCGATCCAGGGCCAGGCTGCCATCCCAAACTTAAGACAAGACCTGATCGCCATTTATGCCATACACCTCAATGGGGACTGCCGTGCAGGGTAAAATGAATCCCAATGTTAGGCTTCATTCTGTCGCCAAGGAGGCGACCTAAACATTGCACCTCTCCGCCTTTAACCCGCACCCTAAACCCAAAACCCAAAACCCTAAACCCTAAACCCCAAACCCCAAACCCCAAACCCTAAACCCTAAACCCTAAACCCTAAACCCTAAACCCTAAACCCTAAACCCCAAACCCCAAACCCCAAACCCCAAACCCCAAACCCCACACCCTAAACCCTCAACCCCTGTAGCTGGGGGAGTTTGAGCCGCGGACCCCGCTGCCAATGAGGCCAGGCACATCCGTGACATGGGCTACAAGCCCCACCAGGTGGAGGACGAAGGGCCCTGGCCCGAAACCTTGCAGGGTTTAGGGTTTAGGGTTTAGGGTGTAGGGTTTAGGGTTTAGGGTTTGGGGTTTAGGGTAGGGTTTAGGGTTTAGGGCTTAGGGTGTAGGGTTTAGGGTTTGGGGTTTAGGGTTTAGTTTAGGGTGGGTTTAGGGGGTTTACAAGGCGGGTTTATAGGGTTCGCTAGGGTTTTTTGGAAGGTTTCCAGGAGCTACCTTCAAAACCGGGCTTTGCTTCAAAGGCAGTCGCCTATGATCCGAAGCCCCCCCCCCCCCCCCCAACAAGGGATTCCCAAAACCCGTGCTGAGGACATTGCGGTTCAGGGTGGAGGATGTTTGTGTTTTTTTTGTTGGGGTGTGGGGCTGGGTTCCCTCGTGCTGTCTTTTCGCAGTGGCTCTCACAAGCTGAGGTTTTGAGGGGCCAAAGTAAGCAGCAATGCTGTGATTACTAGCCTATTCGAATCCCTGCAGAAGCCTCATAGAAGAGGTCATCCTACTTAAGCTTAAATAGGCACATCTTGAAGCATGTAAACCCGAAATCATATGGGGGTTTAGGATTTAGGGTTTCGGGTTTAGGGTTTCGGGTTTCGGGTTTAGGGTTTAGGGTTTCGGGTTTAGGGTTTAGGGTTTAGGGTGTAGAGCAAGTTCCGTCCTTTTGATCCGAGCCATGCGCTTCTCCCTCCTCTTGGTGGTAGCCCTGGGCTTGGCCGGGGCCACGAACCCCTTCGTCGCGCGCCGGGCGCCCAAGAGTAGAGGGGGGATGGATGGGTGGTGGTGCTTTAGGGGCAGAGGGTTCGGGTTTAGGGTTTAGGGTTTAGGGTTTAGGGTTTAGGGTTTGGGGTTTGGGGTTTGGGGTTTGGGGTTTAGGGCTTGGGCTCCGGGCTTAAGGTTTAGAGCTTGGGGTTTACGTTCCATAGAGGGAGTGTTTGAGGGCTCTAGGGTTGAAGCGCCCAAGGGATTAGGGGACTTGCCTCAAGGAACGCCTCTAATTCAGGCAGGGTCAAGCCGTCCTAAACCCTAAACCTAAACCCTAAACTCTAAACTCTAAATCCTACAGCCCTAAACCCTAAACCCTAAACCCTAAACCCTAAACCCTAAACCCTAAACCCTAAACCCTAAACCCTAAACCCTAAACCCAAAACCCTAAACCCTAAACCCTAAACCCTAAACTCCAAAAAAACTGTCAACTCGAGCCCTAAACCCTAAGCTGTGCCCAGTGACCGATGACATCGACCGCATGTCCGAAGAGAAGAAGCAGCCGACTTCGGGGAAGGGCTGGCTGCGCCGGCCTCGGAGGGCTTGAGGGGCTCGGGTTCCAATTGTTAGGGTTTAGGGTTTAGGGTGCAGGGTTTAGGGCCTCTAAACCCCAAGCCCGGACCCCAACCCTATGCCCCAGCCCCGAAACCCTAGACCCTAGACCCCAGACTTTGCAGCCCTCAAGCAAGAAACTTCTTGGGTTGTACGCCTTAAACGATAAAACTCCAGACCCTTGACCCTTACCCCTTAAACGCTGAACCCTTACCCTAAGCCCTTAAACCCTAAACCCTTAAACCCTCTACATGCCAAAAACCCCTAAGGAAAGTCCCGAACTCCTGCAGCCCACAGAAACCAGCCAGCCGACAGCTCAACAGCGTGGGCTGAAGAAAACAGGAAGCGGCGTGCAGTGAGGGATTGGTCAGCAGTGAGGCCGTCGAGTTGAAGCAGCGTGCCAGGGGCTGTGCTGGAGAAGCATCGCTCAGAGTCTTCGAAGCTGCGTTGGAGGACATTGTGGAAATCTCTAGCGATTATCAGAAGCGATGCCAAGGGCTAGGCTGGTCCCATCGTGCCATCTCTGGAGGCAGAAAGGGACCAGGACCTTCTTGCGCCTTCGTTTTTTTTTTTGCTTTGGGCACTTTGGGCCCAGGCTGTAGGTTCGACCCGGGAGTGAAGCAAGTTAGGGCTTCTTCTGGCTTAAGGCTTAAGGCAAGCTCTATGTGGGTCTTCCGCTCTTCCCTCACTGGATCAATGGATCATGGGGTAAGTGGATTCATTGACCAATAACTGATCGTTGACTCGTCACGGTAGGCTGGCCTGCCAGGGAGGCCCAAACTCCTGAACACAAAAAAAAAGGCGTGCAGGCTTTCGGGCTGAGGGCGCCTACACCCTAAACCCAAGTCGGGAATTCGGGGTGTAAGATGAGACCCCCCTAAGCCCCCTAAAGCCCCCCGAGCCCTAAACCCTAAACCCTAAACCCTAAACCCTGAAGCCTAAACCCTAAACCCTAATCCCTAATCCCTAAAGCCTAAACCCTAAACCCTAAACCCCCCAAACCCTCCGAGACGCCTCCCCAGAGCTGAGGTACGTGATGCTGACTCCCTGGCTGGGCCTCGGGATGTTCATCCTCTCCTTCCCCATCCTCTGGTGGAATGAGCGAAGGCAGCTAGGGTTTAGGGTTTAGGGTCTAGGGTCTAAGGTTTAGGGTTTAGGGTTTAGGGTTTAGGGTTTAGGGTTTAGGGTTCAGGGTTTAGGGTTTAGGGTATAGGGTTTGGTGTTTAGGGTGTAGGGTTTAGGGTTTAGGGTGTAGGGTTTAGGGTTCAGGGTTTAGGGTTTACGGTGTAGGGCCAAAACGAAACAAAGCCCCAAGCCCAACTCCAAAAACCCCAAATCCAGGTCTATCATCCTAAACCCTAAACCCTTAACCCGAAACCCTAAACCCTAAACCCGAAACCCAAAACCCTAAACCCTAAACCCTAAACCCTAAGCCCTTAACCCGAAACCCTAAACCCGAAACCCAAAACCCTAAACCCCCTCAAGGCCTCCCCAAGTGCTCCCCTTAGCTACCCTCTGAAGCGCGGCAGGGCCACGGGCCGGAAGGCCAAACACCCCGCAGGCGCCAAGTAGGGGTTCCAAGATAATAGAGTTTAGGGTTCAGGGTTTTGGGTTTTGGGTTCAGGGTTTAGGGTTCAGGGTTTAGGGTTTAGGGTTCAGGGTCTAGGGTTTAGGGTTTTGAGGGTGTAGCATCGGTCAGCGGAACGCAATAGTATGCAGACATACCCCACGACCTTTCAAACACTACTCCAAACGAAAGCCAGAGCCAGCCGAAACCAAGCCAGCTAAGCCGAATATTTTTTAATTCTTGCTCATGTTGCCCTAAAGATACCTTGTGAGGGTCATATCTAGAAGCCGAGGGCGAAATTAGGTATTGCGTTGGGGGACGTCTTCGGCCAGAGGACCTTCTCATTGTTTTTCTTCTCTGCGACGGAGTGTCAAGGCGGCATGACGAAAGCCCTGCTGCTATGAAATAACTTGTGAAGGTCATACATAGAAGCTTCCGAGAGACAGCAAAATGGGCTTCGAAATAGTAAAGTGGGGGTCAAAATGGAGTGGCTGTTTGCTGGGACTTGCAGGGGTCTACTTCGGGCGCATGCTTCCAGGCCTGAGGGACAAGGGTTTTCGGGATGAGAAACTTTACCCCCTTGAGGCCCATGGTGGCCTGTGACTGAAGGACGTCGTGCCATAAACAGCGTGTATGTGATGCCCCATCCGCGCCCGCCGGGTGTGTTGCGTCTCCGTGACCACTTGGTATTTCCTGCCGCTGAGCGGCGAAACGCCCTAAAGCCTCAAAAACGCTGAACCCTAAACCCTGAACCCGAAAACCCGAAAACCCTAAACCCTAAACCCTAAACCTTAAGGGAGTCCCGTCTCCTGCAGGTGGCACCGTGCCAATCGTCAAAGGCGAGCCGGTGGCCAAAGGTGAGGCCAGCAACAGCCAAGGCCAGCAGATGGTCAGCTCGTCTGCATAGGGATCGAACCGAGCAGGACACTGTGATGTGCTCAACCGCTGATCATGCAGAAAGATGCTGAGTGCCTACCTCCATGAACCCGCAAGGTGGGAAGGACGTGGAGGCAGAGCCCGTTGCAGGCCAGGCCGTCGCAGGCCCGGAGGCGTCCGCTTCGGAACGTCCCTGGGCGTCGTTGATTTGAGGGGGGTTGGCGCTGGAGGCGGGAGGAAGAGGGCTTCAG
>CAJNDS010001557.1:765000-780000 GCA_905221605.1 Symbiodinium natans
AACCCAAGAACGTGCGAGAGACCCGACTTTCCCCCCGCCAGGTGGTTCTTCGGCTTCGTTGTTGCGGGCCACCTCGCGTTGCGCGGCCGTTGGGTTTGCGGGGGGAGATTGTGCCAAAAGGGACCCAAAGCCTTAGTAAGCCTTCCTTAGTAGTCCTTGTTTTTTTCTTAAATCCTAAGCCCTGACACTGAACACTGTAGAGCCCGAACCCCAACACCTTTTGGGGATCTGGAATGGGCGGGGGTGTGGGTGCAGGCGGGAGGGGGGGGGTGCTTGAGGATGTAAGGTCGCAGGGTTCGATGTTGTCTGCGGGGGTTTGGGTTACGGGTTACAGGTTTAGGGTTTAGGGTCTAGGGTATAGGGTTTAGGGTTTAGGGTTTAGGGATTGGGGTTTGGGGCCTAAACCCTAAACCCCATAAGCCCCCCCCCCCCCTCAGCCCTAAACCCTAAACGCGGATCCCAAACCCCTCTAAACCCTCAACTCCCCATTGCCCTCCCGAACTCTAGTCCTGAAACCCCAAACCCCCCAAACCCTAAACCCCAAACCCCAGACCCCAAAACCCAAACCCCAGACCCCAAAACCCAAACCCTAAACCCTAAACCCTAAACCCTACACCCTGAGCCCTCTGAACTCCCAGGTTCTGCGCTTGCAAAGGCGCCTGCTTGCTCAGCCTCGGGACCGCTTCGCTTGCATCTCCTACCCATAGAGCCCAATACCCCTTCACTCAAGGGTTTAGGGTTTAGGGTTTAGGGTTTAGGGTTTAGGGTTTAGGGTAGGGTTTAGGGTTTAGGGGTTAGGGGTTAGGGTTTAGGGTTTAGGGCGAAGAGTTTAGGAGAGGTTTAGGGTTTAGGGGCGTCGAGTTTAGGCTTTCAGGGCCCGTTGAGTAGGCCATCGTCCCGAGTTCGAGGCCCCGACCCCCTTGAAAGGGCTTTGTTGTGGTTTCGTTGTGGGGGTTTAGGGTTGCTTGGGTGTCGGGTTGTTGCAAGGGCCTTGTAGGGGGCTTAGGGGGCTTAGGGGGGCTTAGGGGGCTTAGGGGTCTTAGGGGGCTTAGGGGGCTTTTAGGGGGGGGGGGGGGGGGCTTGAGGGCTAAAGTTGCTTAAGCTGGAAGAGCTTTTTGAAGGAGCTTGTCCCTTCCTCTCCGACCTCTTTAGGGTTCAGGGTTTAGGGTTCAGGTGATTACGGATTAGGGTCTAGGGTTCAGGGTCTAGGGGTTTGGGAGGGAAAGGCCAAGAAGGACAAGGCGCTCAAGACTCCTTCACATGGCGTGACAAGATAGACAAGAACCGACTACCTGGCCCTGTCGCTTGGTTCGCCCCCGAAAAGCCTAAACCCTAAACCCCGAACCCCAACACTGAACCCGAAGCCTCAGGCCCCAATGCCACAAGCCTTGAACCTAGCAAACGCCCTGAAGCGTTTAGGCCTCTTCGGGTTGCGGGGTTTAGGGCTTACTCCAAGCCCTAAACCCTAAACCCTAAACCCTAAACCCCCTAAACCCATAAACCCCAACACCCCAACACCCCAACACCCCAACGCCCCAACACCCCAACGCCCGAAGCCCAAAGCAGAAGGACCATGGGCACCTCCTACATCATCCACCGGCCAGGGATCGTGCTCTTCCTGGTCCCAGCCTCGGTCTCCTCGTTAGTTTGGAGGGAGCGCCAAAGATCCGGGGGGGCTCCCGGTGGAAAGGGTCGAGAGTTCGAGGGTTTAGGGTTTAGGGTTTAGGGTTTCGGGCTTAGTTAGGATTGGTTAGGGTTTAGAATTTTGGGTTTAGGGTTTAGGGTTTAGGGCTCAGGGTTAAACCCTGAACCCTTAACCCTGCTCGCCTCGGCTTCCAGGCGACCTCCATCGTGGGCGTCAGCGCACTGTCGATCTACTACAACGCCTTGGACCCAGTGGGACAACCCTAAACCCTAAACCCTAAACCCTATACCCTATACCCTAAACCCTAAACCCTAAACCCTAACCTAAACCCTAAACCCTAAACCCTAAACCCTAAACCCTAAACCCTAAACCCTAAACCCTAAACCCTAAACCCTAAACCCTAAACCCTAAACCCTAAACCCTAAACCCCAAACCCCAAACCCCAAACCCCAACACGCCCCCGCAAAGCCCTGAGCTGCGCCTCAAAGCAAGTTCTGGGTGGTCTCGGGCTTGGTGCGAAACCCTAAGCCCTGAACCCTAAGCTCGCATGATGCGCGTAAGAACCCTACGAAGCCCAAAGCCTAACTCAGGCCCCTGAACCCTGTCGGGTTTCGGGCTTAGGGCCCTAAAGTTGGGATGTTCTCCCTTTTTCCAGTTCTTAATAGGGAGTATAGTACCCCTTATTCATCGCTATTAAGGACTGTTAGTATAGGGGGAACATCCCAACCCCAAAAGCCTCAAGTATGGGGTTTCGGGCTTCGGGTTTAGGGTTTCGGAGGGTTAGAAGGGTTTAGGGTTCAGGGTTTAGGGTTTAAGGTTCAGGGCTTAAGGTTTCGGGTTTCGGGGCTGTCTCTCCGAGGTGCCGGCGCATGGTGCTGCTGCGGCTCACCGGTAGAGCCTGCCAGATCCAGAGCTTGAAGTTTTATTTAGTAGCTGAGTAAGTGCGCTTTACACTGTTGGGGATACTCTCATCTCCTAGAGAAAGTGTACACTTTTTTGAGGCTTATGAACTCAACTAAGTTTAGGGTCTGGGGTCTAGGATTTAGGGTTTAGGGTTTAGGGTTTGTTTAGAGTTTGTTTGGGGTTTGCGTTTAGGGTTTGGGGCTTAGGTGTAGGGTTAGGGGCTTAGGCTTAGGGTTTGGGGTTTAGGTTTTAAGACGCTGGAAAAGCCACTCGAAGACTCGAAGCCCCGAGGGCGCTTCCCGCAGCGAGCTCGGGAAAGACCTGGCTCGCACACGCCCGGGTAGAGGTCACTCTACCTGAACCTTGAACCCCACAACCCAAGCGCCTAACACCTCAACAGACCATGACCCTCAACCCCCCCCCCGAGCCCGAAACCGTAAACCCTAAATCATACATCCCGAAAAGCCCTAAACCCTAAACCCCAGGAGCCCGAAACCCCTAAGAGCCCTAAAACCGATGCCGATGTAGCCCTGAATTCGCCCACCAAAGCGTGGCCAGGGCCGTCGCGATGCCAAAAGTTGAGTTTCAGGTTCAGGGTTTTCAGGGTTTAGGGTCCAGGGTTTAGGGTTTAGGGCTGAAGGTTTCAGGGTTTTGGAGTTTAAGTCTTCAGGGTTTAGTGCACGAAGCGCTCTCTTAGGGGTTTTAGGGTTTAGGGGCTTATGCGGGTTTAGGGGGTTAAGGGGTCCTTAGTGGTCTTGGGGTTGAGGGGAGGTTAGGGTCTTGGGGTTAGGGGGCCAGAGGGGCTTGGGGGGGTTTAGGGTTTAGGGTTTAGGGTTTAGGGAGTTAGGGTTCAGGGTTTAGGGGTTAGGCTTCGGGGGCTTTAGCAGAGGCTTTTGGCTCGGAGGGTTCAGGCGCTCCCTGTTTGAGAGGTTGGTTCCCCGAAAGTTTCCTGCTAGGTTGTTGTCTAGGGTTCTGGGTTATGGGTTATGGGTTATGGGTTAGGGTTTAGGGTGTAGGGTTGTGTACATTGAGTACATGCTGGCCGACTACATCAGTCGATCCCGATGTGGCACGGTTCTCGAAACTGACCTCAAGCAGGGCCTCACTCCCACTTCTGTGGCCTAGGCGCACTTCAACCCTCTGGGTTTAGGGTTTAGGGTTTAGGGTTTAGGGTTTAGGGTTTAGGGCTTAGGGTTTAGGGTTTAGGGTTTAGGGTTTAGAGCAACCCCTGCACTCCCGAAACCCTGGTGGAGTGCAGGAGATGCGCAAGATGTTCAAGAAGCTCGACCCGCACGGCACCGGCCTGCTGACGGAGGTGTGAGTGGGTGAGGGCTGGGCTTGGGGGGTTTTAGGGTTTAGGGTTTAGGGTTTAGGGTTTAGGGTTTAGGGTTTAGGGTTTAGGGTTTAGAGGGTTTAGGGTTTAGAGGGTTTGGTGCTGCTGTAGGGCTTGCTAAGGTAGGGTTTATATTGCTGGGGTTCCGCTCCAAAACCTTGAGCCCTGAGCCCGCAGCAGAATGTGATCCCATGCAACGAAACCCCATGCTCAACCTAAACCCGAAAACCCAAAACCCTAAATCCTAACCCCTAAACCCTAACCCCTAACCCCTAACCCCTAACCCCTAGGCCCTAAACCCTAAACCCTAAACCCTAAACCCTAAACCCTAAACCCTAAATCCTAAATCCTAAATCCTAAAACCCTGAACCCTGAGCCCTAATCCGACCCTGAGCAGGTGCAGGTCGAGCTGGCGCTCCACTCCCTGGACATCACTTTGCCGCACCCGGTGCGACCGAAAGTCTGAAGCACATTGAAAGGGGGGGTTCAGGGTTTAGGGTTTAGGGTTTAGGGCTTCCGTTGTTTTTTCGGGGTCTCGGGTTTGGGGTTTAGGGTTTGGGATTCGGGGCTTAGGGTTTGGGGTTCGGGGGGCTAGGGTTTGGGGTTAGGGGGCTAAGGGTTAAGGGTCTAGAGGTTCAAAGCCCTCAACCCTAACCCTCCTAAGCCCCCTGAACCTCTAAAACTTTAAATCCCTACACCCTAAACTCTTCAAAGCCCCTTCATCAGACCCCTAAAGTTCCCTAAACTCTGAACCCAAATCCCTAAACGCTAAACCCCCCTACACCCTACACCCTACACCCTAAACCCTAAACCCTAAACCCTAAACCCTAAACCCTAAACCCTAAACCCTAAACCCTAAACCCTAAACCCTAAACCCTAAACCCTAAACCTTTCGTCCCTGGAATGGCAGGCCTGCGCAGCGGTCGCCTTCCGCGTCTTCGACTACGATCTGCCGGGGGCCTAGGGGCTTTGGGGGTTTAGGGTTTAAGGTTTGGGGTTTGGGGTTTGGGGTTTAGGGTTTAGGGTTTAGGGTTTGGGGTTTAGGGTTTAGGGTTTGGGGTTTGGGGTTTCGGGTTTAGGGTTTAGGGGTTCTGTGGCTCTTGAGTGCTTAGGTCCAGTTCAGGGCGTTTAAGCTGTTGAGGACTTATAGGGTTTTAGGAAATGGAGGGATGCGTGCTGCGAGAAAATCCAGTCCACGGACTCAAGCTTAGGGTCTAGGGTTTAGGGTTTAGGGCTTAGGGCTTGGGGTTTTGGGGCACACTTTCCCCAAGTAATCCGCGACATCCAGCTGCGAGCGCCAGACCCAGCTGTAGATGCATTCGACGCGACGCACGCTGCACACTCTGTTTTAAAGAGGCAGACGCTGCAAACAGGAAGCTTTTTGGGCATGTTTGCAAGATGGCATGAACGCTTATGACAGTGCCTCGTGTTGTAAAACCCTAAACCCCTAGAACTCTGAACCCTAAACCCTAACAAGAACCCAGCAAAAAAACTCTACGCTTGGGAGAGCCAAGGAGCGGAAGCATTGACTTCCTCGAGTTTCTGAACATGATGACGATGGCACTCCCGCCCTGAAAAGCTTAGGGATGCTTTGCGTTTAGGGTTTAGGGTTTAGGGTTTAGGGTTTAGGGTTTAGGGTTTAGGGTTTAGGGTTTAGGGTTTAGGGTTTAGGGTTTAGGGTTTAGGGTTTAGGGTTTAGGGTTTAGGGTTTAGGGTTTAGGGTTTAGGTTTGGGGTTTGGGGTTTGGGGTTTAGGGTGGGCTGCGTAAGCCCCAGACGCTAAACCCTAAACCCCAACCCTTATTTGGGATTCTGACATATTCCAACCCCGGGCCCGCACTTTGGGGTTGAGGGATGGGTTTTTGGGCTTCCACCTCTTTGCGAGATTCTGTACCCAACATCCTCCATGCAAAAACCCCCCATGGGCGGGTTTCGTCCTTTTTGGGGTACCCTGCAATTCCCGAACATGAGGTTTCCCCCCCCCCCCCCCCACAAAAAAAGAGACACACACACACACACACACACACACACAAAAAAAAAAAAACAAAAACAGGGCTCATTTTTCAGAACGCCCCCCCCACCCCCTGCCCCCCTCCGTCCGTGCCTTCTCAGCGTGTGCGTGCTCTTTGGGGAATGAAGCGAGTCATGCAGTCCTTCACCGGCACAGGGCCTGAAACGGCGACCAGCTGCTTCGTGGGAGGTATAGGTAGGGGTGATTACTTCGGAGAGCCATAGCTATGGCAGTTTGGGTGCTAGCCCTATATGTAGCTGCTGTTCGACCCCCTCGGCCCTAAATCCTAAGCCCGACAACCCCAAAGCCCCAAAGCCCAAAGCTCCTGCAGCCCTCCCACCTTGGGCAGAACCCTCAACCCTCAACCCTAAACCCTAAACCCAAAACCCTAAACCGTAAACCCTAAACCCCCAACCCCCCAACCCCCCAAACCCCCAAACCCCCAAACCCCCAAACCCCCAAACCCCCAAACCCCCAAACCCCCCAAACCCCCAAACCCCCAAACCCCCAAACCCCCAAACCCCCAAACCCCCAAACCCCCCAAACCCCCAAACCCCCAAACCGGCAAACCACCCAAACCCCCAAACCCCCAAACCCCCAAACCCCCAAACCCCCAAACCCCCAAACCCCCAAACCCCCAAACCCCCAAACCCCCAAACCCCCAAACCCTAAACCCTAGACCCTAGACCCTCAACCCTCAACCCTAAACCCCAAACCCATAAACCTTAAACCGCATGCCAGGCCAAAAGCCAGGACGGCCCCTTCAAGTCACTGGACACCCAGCTGGTCTGGAGACCTGGGGGGCGGGGGGAGGTAGGGTCTTGGGGTTTTGGGTTTTGGGGTTTTGGGGTTTTGGGGTTTTGGGTGTTGGGGTCTTGGGGTTTTGGGGGTTTGGGGTTTAGGGTTTTGTGGTTTCGGGTTTAGGGTTCAGGGTTAGGGGGTTCGGGTTGGGGGTATATAATGTCTTTACACAGCCCCCCTGCACATGAGCGGGTCTTGACCCTGACTGGACATGTAGGGGAAAGCAGACTTGGCGGGCCGGGGGTGGGAGGGGTGGGAAGGGGGGGGGGTGTTGCAGCTAGAGGGCAGGGGCAAGGATACGCTTGCAATTAAGATGCAGAGCTTCCTCCCACACCCAATCGGGTAAGGCTCTGCTGTGCAGGGTGCAGGGGTTCAGTGATCAAGCGTTTCGGGTGCCTTTCCCCCGCCTTTCCCGAAGTAATCACTAGAACTACCAATGCCTATCCACCCCGTATCCCTTCCTGACTACATTCTAAACGATTACTAGCCAAAATGCCCATCCTAGTTGACGGGCCCCTATTTTGCCGCGTCATCGACCTGGGGGCTGGCGTCAAAAGCGCCCGCGTGGGGCTCGCAAGTCTTGGTAGCAGCCCGGATCCCTCCCTTCGACCCGCCAGCAACGCCAGATCCTCCAAAAGGTGCTACAGCAGCAATAACAATAGGAGTAGTGCTAGGTAACTTATAGTAGTAAACCTAAATCGGAGGCCCCCCAAGCTTCAGAGGCTCCGCCACCCGGCGGTAAACCTCACAGCCCATCGCCCCGTTTTGGAGGGGATGGCGACACCCTCAACCGCAAGCCCTAAAGGGTTTTAGGGATTGGGGTTTAGGGTGGTAGGGTGTAGGGGTTTAGGTTTGTAGGGATTCGTGTTGAGGGTTTAGGGTTTGCAGGCATTAGGGATTTAGGTAGGGTTTTGGGTTTGGGGATGATCGTTTGTAGGGGAGTCACTTTCCGGAGGTCGGGGGGGGGGGGGGGGGGGGGGTTGCAAGTCGCAAGAGCCTGAAGGACAATAAGACTCAGAAGCCTACTGGCCCGAAGAACCCGAAGAGTCACAAAATCATCGCGCTAATGATTTAATGCCATTTGAACCCTGAACCCTGAACCCTGAACCCTAAACCCTAAACCCGAAACCCCAAACCCCAAACCCTAAACCCTAAACCCTAAACCCCAAACCCTAAGCACTAAACCCTAAACCCTTCTCTTCTTTAGCCGAAAGGTGACGACCTTGGCCAAGCTCGACCGCGGAGACCTCCTGTTGCTCCTGACGGTGCTTAAGGTGCTGCCTGCAGCCCCTCCTTTTGTGCTGCAGGGTTTAGGGTTTAGGGGTCTAGGGGTTCAGGTTTCGGGTTTAATTAGGGTTTAGGGGAAGGGAGCCCAAAATCCAGAGATTATGAGCCTGTGAAGCTTCTGGCCTTTACGAAACTTCTACCCTCTAAGCCCTAAGCCCCAAACCCTGAGCCCCTAGTCTCCTAACCCTAAACCCTAAATCCTAAACCCTAAACCCTAATAACCCCTTATCTCTTGAACCCAGACATCTTGTGCAACGTTTTCAAGCCCCGAGCTTCAGAGCGCGTTTTTGTCGGGTCTTCTTTTTGGAGCTGCAGAGGAGTTCCTGAGCCGGAACTAAGGGTTTAGGGTTTAGGGTTGATGGTTGAGGGTGTAGGGTTTAGGGTTTAGGGTTTAGGGTGTAGGGTTTAGGATTTAGGGTTTGGGGTTTAGGGTTTAGGGTTTAGGGTTTAGGGTTTAGGCTATTGAGGGCACATCCCACACAGTCCCACACAGGGCAAAGCGCTGGGCACAAATCCCAAACCCCTCCCCAACCTACCTGGGCCTCCAATCTCCTGACCTTAGAACCAGCAATCGGGTTTAGGGCCTGGGGTTTCGGGTTGAGGGTTGAGGGTTTTAGGGTTTGGGGTTTTGACCTTAGAACCAATCCAGCCCGACAACGTTCGCTTGTCGCTTCTGCAGCTGAACCAAGAAAAGACCAAACTTTGGTAGCGCACACCTCTCGACCTACTCGCAGCCATGGGTGACGAGGAGGCGAGGTTTAAGCTGGCTTTGTTCAGTTTTTTTTTTTGATTTTTTTTTGGCGGGGAGGGGGCGGGGGGGGGGGCGAGGGGGGGGACAGTGGTGTGTGTGTGTGTGTGTGTGTGTGTGCGCGCGAAAGGAGGATAGCTATAGTTGCAGCCAGCTAGCCATCACTGTATTTGACACCTGAGGCTCCGCGAATCCTGAAACCCTTCCCCAGATTCCTGAAGGCCACTAGGTTTAGGGTTTAGACCCTAAACCCTAGACCCTATGAACCCTAAACCCGAAACCCTAGGCCTAAACAGCCCGAAGCCCTAAACCCTAAACCCGAAACCCTAAAACCCCTTAAAGCCTTTCAATCCTGTCGGGGAGAAAGGTTGCCGCGTTGGTGGTGGACAATGGCAGCGGCATGTGCAAGGTGGGTCCTGCCAAACACGTTAAAACCCTTGGTTTAGGGTTTAGGGTTTGGTGTTTAGGGTTCAGGGTTGAGGATTGAGGGTGTAGGGTTCAGGTGTTTATATTTTCCTGTGGTGTTTTCACAACATTTCTCATTCCCGAACACCTAAATCCCTGTAAACCCGAGAACACCTAAATCCCTAGAAGCCCCGAACACCTAAGCCCTAAACCCTACACACCTCTTAAGGGGATCAGCTTCATCAGTGCCAGACAAGCACCGCCAACAGCAGCCGACACTCAGCCAACCTGGCCCGAAGTAGGTGCCAAGGCCACTCACCCCTAAACCTCAGAACTTTATCACCAGCAAACCAAAGTTTACCTTCCTCTCCGAAAGTGTATATGCTTTATTTACCTTATCTCTCTCCTCTCTGTTTATGTTTTACTATAAAATCAAGTAAATCGCAATCAGCAGATCTGCAGGCTGGCTTCGCCGGCGATGATGCCCCCCGCGCCGTCTTCCCATCCATCGTGGGCCGCCCTAAGATGCCCGGTATCATGGTGGGCATGGACCAGAAGGATCGACATCGCTTCTTGGGGAATGTTTTTGCAAGGTTGCTGAGGGAGGAGGTACCTAGGGAGCCTTAGGGCTTCTTGTGGAATCTTG
The DNA here is from genome assembly GCA_905221605.1 of Symbiodinium natans. Classification (NCBI taxonomy): domain Eukaryota; class Dinophyceae; order Suessiales; family Symbiodiniaceae; genus Symbiodinium; species Symbiodinium natans. The sequence continues at coordinate 774,779 of CAJNDS010001557.1, forward strand.
GGTGGCTGCCCAGTCTTCGTAGGGCTTGTCGAGCCTGCTGCCAGGGTCTCGTAAAATGTCAGTGCTTAACCCGGCCGTGGGCGATGGGGCTTTGCGCAGGACTCCTACGTGGGCGATGAGGCCCAGTCCAAGCGAGGTGTCCTCACCCTGAAGTACCCCATCGAGCACGGCATCGTCACCAACTGGGACGACATGGAGCCTTGGCCGATAGCCAAAGTCGTGAAAACATCGCCTTAGTTTTGCAAGACGGCATGAGGACATTACGGAGCATGCGCGCGTTGCCCGCCCTAGGAGAAGATCTGGCACCACACCTTCTACAACGAGCTGCGCGTCGCCCCGGAGGAGCACCCGGTGCTGCTGACGGAGGCGCCGCTGAACCCGAAGGCCAACCGCGAGCGCATGACGCAGATCATGTTCGAGACCTTCAACGCGCCAGGGCGGAGGGCCTCTGATGGTTTATCCCCCCCCCCCCCACCCCAAACGCCCCTAAGCCTGAACACCACCACGCCTATGGCCCCCATCACCCCACTCTGGGCTTTGTCAGGCTTGTACTTCAGGACTGACCCTAAACCCTCAACCCTAAAACCAAATATTTACCCCTCCCCTACCCTACCCCCCCTAATAGGGGATTAGGGACTCTCTGCAAAGAGGGGAATCCCCTCAGGTGCCCGCCATGTACGTGGCCATCCAGGCGGTGCTCTCCCTCTATGCCTCCGGCCGCACCACCGGCATCGTCATGGACAGGGCTTAGGGTTTAGGGTTTAGGGTTTAGGGTTTTGGGTTTAGGGTGTAGGGTTCAGGGTGTAGGGTACTGTTTTTTCAGTTCCAACATGTTCCAACATTTCCGCGGCGTTGAGGGCTTACCCTCGGATTCTTCAAGCGGCTCTGATCCGGTGTCAAAGCGTCCGTTGGACCTGAGCTGGTCCCGAACCCTAAAGCTTAAGCCCCAAACCCTACGCCCTGTTACCCTAAATCCTAAAGCCGCAAGCCCTATAACCCCCAAACCCTACAAACCCTAAACCCCAACACGCCCGAGCCTTCCACACAGGACAGCGGCGATGGCGTGTCGCACACTGTGCCGATCCTTGGCGAAATCTGATCACAGGGGCAAGAAGTCAAACCCCTAACCCTCAAACCTCAAGCCCCTCAGACCCCAAAAAGGCTACCAGAAATGGGGTTTCGGAGTCGAGGGGTTGAGACGTTGCTCCAGGAGGTGGAGTTCAAAGGGAGGGCTGTGTATTTGGATACGGTTCGGGCGTGGCAAGGTTCAGGGAATGGGCCGTAAAACCTGAGCCAGTTTCTTCTCGATGACGCAGAAGCAGCTTAGGATCTACGAGGGCTACGCGCTGCCCCACGCCATCCTCCGACTGGACCTGGCCGGCCGTGACCTCACGGAGTACATGATGAAGATCCTGACCGAGCGTGGCTACTCCTTCACCACCACGGCGGAGCGTGAGATTGTCCGGGACGTCAAGGAGAAGCTGTGCTACATCGCGCTGGACTTCGACAGCGAGATGAAGGCGGCCAGCGAGAGCAGCGACAAGGAGAAGACCTACGAGCTGCCCGACGGCAACATCATCACCGTGGGCGCCGAGCGCTTCCGCTGCCCGGAGGCCAGAGTTCAACCGTCACGACGCACTGCTTGCAGCGGGTATAAGTGTCAGCATTGTCATGGGAACGGGCGTCGCAAGGCCTAACTATGCACTTTAAGTGCAGTGCAGCGCCCCTTCCCAGCATGTCCGTGCCAGGTCCTGTTCCAGCCCAGCTTCGTTGGCAAGGAGGCCAGTGGCATCCACGACACGACCTTCCAGTCCATCATGAAGTGCGACGTCGACATCCGCAAGGACCTCTACTCCAACGTCGTGCTGTCCGGTGGCACCACCATGTTCCAGGGCATCGGCGAGAGAATGACCAAGGAGCTGACGGCCCTGGCGCCCTCCACCATGAAGATCAAGGTGGTGGCCCCCCCGGAGCGTAAGTACAGCGTGTGGATTGGAGGCTCCATCCTGTCCTCCCTGAGCACCTTCCAGCAGATGTGGATCTCCAAGGGCGAGTACGACGAGAGCGGCCCGACCATCGTGCACCGCAAGTGCCTGATTTCTCGAAGTTTCAGCTTTGAGTTTACTCGTTACATTTTTTGTACCTGTCTGGAAAATAGCTCTCCGGAAAGCAACCCTTATAGTATTATAGGGCTAGCCCTGAACCCTCTTCTCTGGCACCCTAAACCCTAAACCCCAAACCCATAAAACTCTAAAAAACCGAAAACACTGACCCTAAACCCTAAACCCGAAAAGGTGCTTCTAAGCGCCCGTGGGCGTGTCGGAAGCCACGGTTTTAGATGGGAAGCTCGCAGCCTCGGATTCCGAACCCTGGGGCCGTGGCCGTGTCGTAGAGGGCCCCGTTCCTGCAGCAAGACTTTTTCTTCCCTGGTTCCGAAACCCGAAACCCTAAACCCTAAACCCTAAACCCTAAACCCTAAACCTTAAACCTTAAACCTTAAACCCTAAACCCTAAACCCTAAACCCTAAACCCTAAACCCTAAACCCTAAACCCTAAACCCTAAACCCTAAACCCTAAACCCTAAACCCTACACCCTAAACCCTAAACCCTAAACCCCAAAACGACAGCCAAGGTTCCAGCTCTCAGGTTCACAGCCCTGCCTTCGGGGGGAAGTTCGGCACAGGCTCCCCCGCCCTTTGGGCCCAGGGGGGGCCCTGTGCCAGTGGGCTTCGCCTGCGCAGCTTCCCAAGTCTTCATCGCCAGCTTGCCCCCTCCACCCACAAGTTCGGGACATCTTTTGTTTAGGGTTTAGGGTTTAGGGTTTAGAGTCTAGGGTTTAGGGTTTAGGTTTTCGGGATGCTCCGGAAAATCAAGCAGGCCACTTACAGAGAGGTGGTTTTGGGGATTTCGAGCTGGCGTAATTCGTCGGCCAGCAGGCCAACCGGAAGCATTTCTGACACCAACCTCCATGGTGTAGACAGTCGTTTTGCGTCGAGAGAACAGCGGGTCCCTTCGCATGTCGCATCTTCTTTGTGAGGTCAGGCTTAGGGGCCTGGGCTGTGTGGCCCTTGCGGCACGTATCTGCAATCTAGCCAAAAGAGCATGCTACAACAGAGAACCCCAAAACACCCTAAACGCCCCAAACACCCTAAACACCCCAGACAACCTAACCACCCTAAACACCCTAAGCACCCTGAACGCCCTGAACAGCCTAACCACCCTAAACCCTAAAACCGAAAAAAGCCCAGAGCTGTAGACGCTGCGCGTCGACCGGTTGAAGGTTTGTTTGTGGGAAGCGCTCGCGTTCGTGCGACGGGCGACTTGGGGGGGGGGGGAAGGCGTACGTAGGGGTTTGGGAGTTTAGGGTTGAGGGTTTAGGGTTTTAGTGGCCCCAAAACCCTCAGAGTTTAGGGTTTAGGGTTTAGGGTTGAGGGTTTAGGGTCTTAGTGGCCCCAAAACCCTCAGAGCTAAAGACCTCAAGCCTCTCGCTGAGCCCTTGGGCGATGAGAGCCGCCGCCCTTTTTTGGGATCTCAAGTGCCCATGACAGGGAGAACGACAGCTATACCGCAGAACCCCCGCACCCTAAATCCTAAACTCCTAAACCCTAAACCCTCTACATCCCTAAACCCTAGCCCTAAACCCTAAACCCTAGCCCTAAACCCTAAACCCCAGAACCCTTAAGGCCCCTGATTCTCTAAGCCCCTTGCCTCCCGGGTCCGGACGTCCTTTTTCGGTTCTCCCAAAAGGGGGAGCGAAGCTTCCCTCACTAAAGCCCTGAACCCCAAACCCTAAACCCGAAACCCTAAGCCCTGAACCCTAAACCCTAAACCCTAAACCCTAAACCCCAAACCTCCTTAACTCAACCCCTCAACCCCCGAAGCCCCGAAGCCCTACATGCTTCAGCCCTTTCCTCCGACTCCCACCCCCCCTCCAAGCGTGCCCCATGGGTGTGGGAGAGCGCCAGCTGGGATGGAGGAGGCAGGGTGAGGGTTGAGGGTTGAGGGTTGAGGGTTGAGGGTTGAGGGTTGAGGGTTGAGGGTTGAGGGTTGAGGGTTGAGGGTTGAGGGTTGAGGGTTTTGGGTTTAGGGTTAGGGTTTAGGTTTAGGGTTCAAGGTGCAGCGGTGAGTGACATGTCTAAGTTTCAGATGCAGTGTTGATGTAGTTGCTTTTATCTACACAGGGTGCGGAATCTCAGCTTCTAATCAAGTCTAATTCATGGGCTCGTCTCAGTTCCGAGGCAAGTATTGACCCCCCAAAACCCCAAACACTCTTCGCGAAGTGTAGGCCACCCCGAAACCCGAAACCCGAAACCCGAAACCCTAAATCTTAAACCCCAAACCCTGAACCCTGAATCCGCATGGGCCTTCCACGTGGCATAGATCAGATCGCAGGAGGAGGCGGAGATCTACTCAGAGGACGAGGAGGAGATTGAGGAGGTCGGGGCCTGCAGAGGGTTTAGGGTTTTGGGGCCCAGCATCCCACTTCTGCAACCCCTGAACCCTAAACCCTAAACCCTAAACCCTAAAGCCTAAACCCTAAAGCCTAAACCCTAAACCCTAAACCCTAAGCCCTGAGTTCAGTGTTGTAGGGTCGGGTGTTGGTCGCACCAGCGCTTGTGGGGTTCTGGGTTCGCCAAGTTAGGGCATGCTTTGGCGGAAGCCCTAAGTCCCTGAGCCCTAAAGCCAAGCTCCTGATGGGCTTGGGAAGGCTCGTATCGCTTTGGGGGTTGCGAGGGGAAACCCTAGCAGGGCGGTACCACCTCACGCTACCGCTTCGAGAGCTGCATCCTGCAGATCGAGCCTCTCCAAGCCTGCTCTTCTATCTCATCTCGATGGAGCACAAAGTAAAATTGAGTAGCCTAATCCCCCATCGCGTGGCCCTGGCAGGGGCGGGGGTTCGCGCGCCAGGGTTGCCCCCAGGTTGTGCCGGCCGCCAGGGTTGCCCCCGCCAGGGTTGCCCCCGCCAGGGTTCCAATATGTATGCCTCCTTGCCGGGTTTCTTGCCAGAGCAGGTGCCCCGCTGCGGGTTGCAGGGTCGCCCACTGCAGCCCCCACTGCAAGCCAAGGTTGTCCCGCCCCCCGAACCTCGCCAGAGTTGCCCCGCCAGAGTTGTCCCCCCGCCTGGCTTTGGCCTGGCCTGTCCCGGTGGCCCTGCACGCACTTGTTCGGTTTTTGTATTGGAGGTTCCCGAAAGGGGCGTGCACCCCACAGTTGCTTAGGGC
>CAJNDS010001557.1:782500-872500 GCA_905221605.1 Symbiodinium natans
TTAACCCTAACCTCTAAACCCTAAACCCTAAACCCTAAACCCTAAACCCTAAACCTTAAACCCTAAATCCTACACCCTAAGCCCTAAACCCTAAACCCTGAACCCTAAACCCTAAACCCTAAACCCTAAACCCTAAACCCTAAACCCTAAACCCTAAAACCCTAAACCCTAAACCCCAAACCCGTTTAGGGTTCATGCAGTCTTCGGCTGCCAGGCCCGCCGAAAGCGCAGCGTGTTGGCGCTGCGGTTCCCCATCCAGAGGGGCTCCTTTGGCGAAAAGGTCTGCCGAGTTGAGCCCTAAACCCCCAAAATCGTAAAACCTAAGCCCTCAAGCCCCTGTAACTTGAATTTCTTCAAGAGTTCGAAGAGAAACAACTCGAAACTCCCGAATGTCTTTGAAAATTTTCCTCGCCTCCGCGAACCTGAGCCAGGAAGAGGTTCAAGAAGCCCTCCGAAAGACGCCCTGGGTGGCCTTGCTGGGACCTCCCACGAAATACTTTACTCAAATTTATGGGGAGCTTCCAATACCCTAAAGCCCAAACCCTAAACCCTTAACCCTTAACCCTTAACCCTTAACCCTTAACCCTTAACCCTTAAACCCTAAACCCTTAAACCCTAAACCCTAAACCCTAAACCCTATATTTCCTATATTTCCTATACGGGACGATGTCGAAAAGTTTTGTTCGCCAAGTATTGAATCTTTCGAGTGCTAGCTCCCGGGAGTCGCTGTGTAACGGGCAGTTTCGGATTTAGGGTTTGGGGTTTAGGGTTTAGGGTTTTGAAACAAAAAGCACACGGAAGCCACCTAAGGAAAAGTGCAACAAAACAAAAATATATATATATATATATATATATATATATATATATAGTAGTCTGAAAAATGCAGACAAAATAGTAGTAATAATAAGAACAACAGTAACACTCAACCGGCTTCTGCTGGAACCCAGGCCTGGTGACGAACTGGGACGACATGGAGAAGACACTCGGGGTGCATCCTCTCCTGGATAAGGTTTACGGCCTGTAGGGCCTTTAGGGGGACACTTTAGGGGGCACTTTGGGGCCCTTTAGGACGGGTTTAGGGTTTAGGGTTTAGGGCACAAACCCGAAGCCCTCAAAACCCTGAGCTGCTCCAAGATCAGGATCTGGCGCCACGCCTTCTGCAGCCAACTGCGCCTCGACCCCCGCCAGCATCCCGTGCTGCTGACGGAGGCGCGGCCGTTGCTTATATGGCCATCCAGGGCTTTAGGGTTTAGGGTTTAGGGTTTAGGATGGAGGGGCTTAGGGTGTAAGGTTTAGGGTTGAGGACTCAGTGTTTTGGGGGGTTTAGGATGTCAGGACGCAGTGGGGTCTGGAGGTTTTGGGCTTGTAGAGCCTTACGCTGTTCTTGCTTTAGGGTTGAGGGCTTTTTTGGGGAGCTTGGTATAGGGTTTAGGGTTTAGGGTTCAGGGTTTAGGGTTTAGGGTCCTGCGGGCCAGGTGCCGCTGAATCCCAAGAACAATCGGGAGCGGCTGACGCAGGCGCGCGCACGCCCTGGAACTGCTGGACCAGCTTCACCCGTCAGAAGCCCTAGGGTTTAGGGTTCAGGGTTTGGGGTTTGGGGTTTAGGGTTTTAGGGTTTTAGGGTTTTAGGGTTTTAGGATTTTAGGGTTTTAGGGTTTTAGGGTTTTAGGGTTTAGGGTAAGCTCAAAAAGCCTTTAAAGCCGAAACCCTCTAAACCCCTAAACCCCCCCTAAAAGCCTCTCCCCTAATGCCCTAAGACCCAAGCCCCTCTGCCTCCCTGCGGCTGGGCCTCTGCCCCTCGATTCAACCCCTAAGCCGTGTCGAGGGTTTGGGATTGGGGCTTCGGATGCTAGGATGTCGAGGATGTTTGGAGTACTTTGGGTTTTTCGGGGTTTAGGGTTTAGGGTTTAGGATGTTTGGAGTATGGTAGGTTCTTTTGAGCTGTTGGGCCTTGAGAGAATTATTGACGGCTCGGCACGGCATGGTGTCTTCGACCTAAACCCACCTAAACCCTAAACCCTAAACCCTAAACCCTAAACCCTAAACCCTAAACCCTAAACCCTAAACCCTAAACCCTAAACCCTAAACCCTAAACCCTAAACCCTGAACCCTGAACCCTGAACCCTGAACCCTAAACCCTAAACCCTAAACCCTAGACCCTAGACCCTAGACCCTAGACCCTAGACCCTAGACCCTAGACGCCCTGTCAAGGTGATCTTTGAGAGCTTCAGTGTGCCTGCCATGTACTTGGCACAGCAGGCGGTGCTGACTCTGCTCCTGGGCCAGATACAGGCTTTCTCGTGAACCGCCCCTGCACCTTCTAGACCACGAGCCTTCAACCTTTCGACATGACTAGACTCGACCCTAAACCCCACCCAAAGTCCTTGAACTCTCAGCGATGCATAGCTATAGACACGAAGCCCTGAACCCTCTTGACAAGTCGACCCTCAACCCTAACCTTACCCTGAGTTGATGGCCAGCCGGTGAGATGCAAGACAGGGCTTGCAAGAGGTAGAATCCAGGATCTTGAGTTCGCGTGTAACCCGCACAAATCCTCAACCCCCTAACCCTTTAAACTAAACCCTACACTGTCAAGCCCTCAACCCCAAAGCCCGATGCTAAACGCCAAGCCTCCCAAACCCAACATCCCCAAAACCTCAGCGACCGCAAAAGCGCCTAAACGCCTAACCAGACGTTGAACACTTTACCTTGAACTCAAAACCCCAAAAAGCTCTTGCAAACCCCTTTGAACCCTTTATTGCACCCAAGCGCGCCGCCGAGGTACTCCTCCGGCCGCACCACAGGCGTTGCCTGCCCAAGGGCGCCGTTGTAGGGTGGTTAGGGTTTGTAGGCTTTGGGTCTTTTAGGTTCAGGGTTGTTAGGGGCTTAGGATTCCTAGCATTTCTTGGGGTTTAGGGCTTTGGGAGTTTAAGATTTCTTTTATTTTCTTGGAGGGGGGGGGGGGGGGGGTGGGGTTAGGGTTTAGGATTCTTAGGATTTTGGGGGGTTGGGGTGTAGGCTTTTTCAGGTTTTTTGGGGGGTATGGGTGGTAGGGTTGAGGGGAGATTGGGGGTTGCCGAAGCCCAACCATGGGACATCAACGTTATCGAGCCTTCACCCGTAAACCCCCAAACCCCAAACCCCCAAACCCTAAAACCCTAAACCCCTAAACCCCTAAAACCCCTAAACCCCTAAACCCTAAACCCCTAAACCCCTAAACCCTAAACCCCTAAAACCTAAACCCCAGACCCCAAAACCCCCAAACCCCTAACCCCAAAGTCCCCCCCTAAACCCCAAAACCCCCAAACCCCCAAACCCCAAACCCCTAAACCCCCAAACCCCCCAAACCCCCCAAAACCCCCAAACCCCCCAAACCCCCCAAAACCCCCAAACCCCCAAACCCCCCAACCCCCAAACCCCGAAACCCATGCGAGAAGGGCCGTATGACGCCAGTACCCAGGTTGTCGTGGACTGTGGCGCCGAAGTGTGCCAGGCAGCCCTGGCTCGTGCTTTTTTTTTTTTTTTTGGGGGGGGGGGGGGGGGGTCGGTTGAGGGTCGAGGGTTTAGGGTTTTTTGGCGGTTGTGGGTTTAGAGGCTAGTTTGTTTGAGCCTAAACCCGCAGAGCCGAAGCACCTCATACTCTCGACCCCAGCCAAAAAGCCCCAAAGCCCCTAAAGGCCCTAAGTCCTTCATCTCCTTCATCCCCCTCCCCCCGTGGCCTCAACCCCCTTAAAGCCCTGAATCCCTGCAAAACCTGGGGTTTAGGTGTTAGGGTGTGCAAAAAGCCAGGCGGTCCCGGTATGCGAGGGCCAGACGTTGCCCCGCGAGCGGCAGTTATGGCTTTGGGGTTTAGGGTTCAGGGTTTAGGGTTTAGGGTTTTAGGGCTGAGGCTCCAGGTCAGGCTAGGTTCCAGTCAATGGGTTTCAGGTTGGGTCTGGGGTCCCTTGACTTGAAGGGCTTAAGTGGATTGAACGCGAAACCCCAAACCCTAGACCCTAAACCCTTAACACGGAGTCCCAGACCCTGCGCTACACCTCCACAGCCCTAAACCGTAAACCCTGGTAACACTCTGACCCTGTAAATCATGGCCCGGATCCCCCTCAACCCTAAACCCCAAACCCCAAACCCTAAACCCCAAATCCCTCAACCCGAAAGCCTAACTTGGCTAGCCTTTTCTCTTTCGGCGCCCCCCGAAGTTCTCTTATCCCCTACTCTTAGCCCCCTACATCCCTCGACATTCCGAAAACTCCACAAGCAAGCGCCCTGAAACCCCCGTGCCGCCCTAGAATACTGCCTCCATAGCCCGACCAAGAGAGCCCTATTCACTCATTAAAGAAAAGCCCTCAAACCCCCCAAACCCTAACCTCGAAACCGCAACCCATCCTACAACCCCATAAATGGGCCACGCTGCAGGCCCCATGGCGTGAGGCGACTGGAGCTAGGGGGCCGTGATGTCACGGACTACCTCCTTCAGGCCCGGTAAAGGGTTCGTGGTTTGGGGTTTATGGAGTTTACAGGGTTCATAACCCTAAACCTTAAACCCTAAGCCCTAAAGCCTAAACAACCCTAAACCCTAGACCTTAAAGGGTTGGGGTAGTTGCCGGTTTTCTTGGGGTTTATTGGGTTTGAGGTCTTGTAGTTTAGGGTTGCCGGTTGTCAGGTTAGGGTTTAGGTTTTAGGGAGTGCTTGAGGGTTCCAGAGCCCTGTGTGTGAGGCCACGAAGGATTAGATGTCACGCCGGGTGAATCGGCAGTCCCATTGTTCATCACACAAGCCCCAAAACCTAAACTCAAGGCTTAGGTTTAGGGCCGGAATTTCATTAGAGTTGGGTTTGGGGGTTACTGTGGTCTTGTTATAAAGGGACCATAAGGGGGGTTCACGATATTCATTGGGCCTACTATTTGGTGGGTCTTTGTTTTTGTTTAGGGGTCCCTTATTATGTTAAACCCCCCCCCCTCCGTTAAGCGTCGGATGGCCCTCCACGTTCGGGGTTTAGGGTTTAGGGTTTAGGGTTTAGGGTTTAGGGTTTAGGGTTTAGGGTTTCGTGTTTAGGGTTTAGGGACAGTGGTCTGCATCCCAAGCTCCACAGCTTCTGCGCCCTATCGCAGCAACCCCAAAACCCAAATCCCGAAACCCGAAACCCGAAACCCTAAACCCTAAACCCTAAACCCCCCACCCCAACAAACCGAGATTCGGGGAGGTGCTCTCCACGAGCGGATACAAGTTTACCACCTCGCTTGAGCGGGCGATTGTGGCTGATCTGAAGGCCGGCGTTGGGGGGGGCTTAGGGGGTTTAGGGTTTAGGGTTTAGGGTTTCGGGTTTGGGGTTTCGGGTTCAGGGTTTTGGGCTGCGGGCTTTAGGGTTCAGGGTTTGGGGTTTGAGGTTTCGGGTTTGGGAATGTTCGTGTTTGGGGTTTCGGGTTAAGGACTTAGGGATTTGGGCTTGGGGTTTGGGGAGCTTAGAATTTAGAGGTTTGGGATTTTGTGCTTGGGGTTTAGGGTTTCGGGGCTTGGGGGTTTGTGGAGTTTCGGGGTTTGAGTCTAGTTTATGGGCTCAGGGGTTTGGAGGTTAAGGGAGTTTACGGATTTCTGGTGTTTGGGGTTTCGGGGTGTGTGGGTTCAGGGAGTTTAGGTTTCATTGCGTTTCAGGGTTTTGGGGTTAGTCTCAGGGTTTAGGGGTTTGGGCGAGGGCTCCCGATAAGTGGTGAACTTGTCTGCTGTTTTCTATGGATGGGTTTCATGGAACAACGGGAGGATACAGAGCAACATAGTGCAACCTAGAACACAAGCAGTCACCCTAACCCCTAAACCCTGAAGCCTAAACCCTAAAGCATAACCCCTAAACCCTTCCCCAACCACCAGATGTAGGGATTCGCTCCTCGCTGCCTCGCTGCTCAGTTTTGAAAACAAACCCCTAAACCCTAAACCCCAAAAGCTAAACCCTAAACCCTAAACCCTAAACCCTAAACCCTAAACCCTAAACCCTAAACCCTAAACCCTAAACCCTAAACCCTAAACCCTAAACCCTAAACCCTAAACCCTAAACCCTAAAAAACCCAAAACCCTTTAAACCCTAACCCTTAAACCCTAAAACCTAAACCCTAAAACCCTAAACCCTAAACCCTAAACCCAAACCCTAAACCTAACCCTAAACCTAAACCCTAAACCTAAAACTCTAAACCCTAAAACCTAAAACCTAAACCCTTAAAACCCTAAAAACTAAACCCGAAAAACCGAAACCCGAAACCCTAACCCTAAACCCTAAACCCTAAACCCTAAACCCTAAACCCTAAACCCTAAACCCTAAACCCTAAACCCTAAACCCTAAACCCTAAACCCTAAACCCTAGACCCTAGACCCTAAACCCTAAACCCTAAACACCCTAAACCCTAAAAGCAAACCTTAAACCTTAACATGAGGTTCCCATTCTTGTAAGGTGTTAGTCGCGGGCCCACGAAGGCAGCCAGAACGCAGTTTAGGTTTTAGGGTGTGTATACATAAACATATATGTTTTGGTTATCATATTTATATATGTTTTGGGTTTACGTAGGGTTTAGGGTAAAAAGGGAGTAGGGTATATAGGGGCTGAGAAGGAGAAGCTCTGCTACGTCTGCCGAGACTTTGAAAGCGAGATGATGTGCCGTGGCAAACCCTAAACATCTGTCAACCTCGACCCCGTTGAGCTTCCTGGGGTTTTAGGGCTTAGGGCTTGAGTAAGTCGTTTTTGTACGTGCTTCAAGCCTGAAACCCCTAAACCCAAAACCCTAAACCCCCAAGCCCTTAAACCCTAAACCCTGAAACCCCAAACCCAAACCTTAAAACCCGAAAAGCCTAAACCCCAAAGCCTAAAGTCCGAAACTTTAGGGTCATTTTGCCTGACGCAAAGTATCATCTGACATCAAACTTCCAGAATTTGACAAGCCATTGTTCACTATCATTCTTCAACATGTAGGCTTTCAGTGTTGCGGGGTTTAGGGTTTAGGGTTTGGGTTTAGGGTTTAGGGTTTCGGCTTCCAGGGTTCAAGGGTTCACATCAACCATTCTATTCAATTTTGGCTTATTATCCCTCAATGCCTAAATGCCCCTACTTTGTTCCCTGTGCTAGGGCTCGGAATTCCCCTCTGGGCTTCTCCGGGAGGAGAACCAGAAGGTATGCTAAAGTGACTCCCATCTCGAATCATCCTTAAACCATGTTCGTACTTTCTGGAGTTTACTGCAAGCCGCCTCAAAACCTAAATCCTAAACCTTCTGCCTTCTAAAACCCAAAACCCCAAACCCCCAAAACCCTAAACCCCAAAGCCCTAAACCCCAAACCCCCAAAACCCTAAACCCCTAAACCCCTAAACCCCTAAACCCTACCCCCTAAACCCCTAAACCCCTAACCCCTAAACCCTAAAACCTAAACCCTAAACCCTAAACCCTTGTAAACCCCAAACCCTAAACCCAAAGCCCCAGGAAAGTCCGATGTGGGAACTTCAAAGACCGGCCTTTTGATCCTCGGCCTGGGAGTGTTCGAGGGTTTCGGGGGTTCGGGTTTAGGGTTTAGGGTTTAGGGTTTAGGGTCTAGGGTTTAGGGTTTAGGGTTTAGGGTTTTAGGGGTTCCGGTTTAGGGTTTAGGGTTTAGGGTTTAGGGTTTAGGGTTTAGGGTTTAGGGTTTAGGGTCTAGGGTTTAGGGTTTAGGGTTTAGGGTTTGAGGCTCACGAGGGTGGATCTGTGGTTTAGGGTTTAGGGTTTAGGCCCAACCCCAAATCGCAAACCCCTATCAGGGCTTTTGGATTCTTGGTTTTTTTCGCAAACTCTAAACTCTAAACCCTAAACCCTAAACCCTACACCCTACACCCTAAACCCTAAACCCTAAACCCTAAACCCCAAACCCTAAACCCTAAACCCTAGTCAAAACACCCGAAACCCGAAGCCCCAAGTCCCCAGCCCTACAGTCCCCAGCCGCTACGGTTGGTATCTTTCGCCGCAGCCGCCGCTAAGCGGCCCTGCACGGCCTTTCGTGCGATGCGCGAAAGGCCTAAAGCCCCCCCCCCCCCCCAAGACCCAAGATTTTCACACACCCTAAACCCTAGCCCCAAACTCTTCACACCCTAAACCCCAAACCCTAAACCCCACACCCTAAACCCTAAACCCTAAACCCTAAACCCTAAACCCTAAACCCTAAACCCTAAAACCCTAAAACCCTAAAACCCTAAAACCCTAAAACCCTAAACCCTGGACCGCCCCGAACCACAAAGCCCTTCGAAGGAACTGCCGGACGGGAGCGTCCTGATGGTGGGTTCCTGGGGCTGATCTGATGCGGACTTGTTTTCAAAAGGGTTTTGGGGTTTAGGGTTTAGGGTTTGGGGTCTAGGGTTTAGGGTTTCGGGTTTGGGGTGTCGGGTTTTAGGGTCTTAGGGTTCAGGGGGCACAGGGTTTCTGCTTCAATGAGTATCGTGTTTCGTGTTTTTGTTCCTCATGCTTGGGTGTACGGTGTAGGGCTGGTTAGTTGCTGTTTCCCATTCTTTGTTTGTCAGCGTGTAGGGCTTTTGTCGGTTAGGGTTTCGCATGCACATGCATTCGCTTAGGGCGGGTGGCTCTAAAGGTGAAGGTCCTCGGTGGTTCTGTTGAGCTTGGTAGTTCAGGGTTTGGGGTTAAGGGTTTAGGGTTCTGGGTTCATGGCAAGTTTGGGGCCCCCGGGGGGGGGGGGGGGGGGCTTTCCATACCGGTTTGGGGCATCAACCGGTTTCTTGTCCTAGGCCTTCTCCCCGGCCTCCAAGCCCCCAGGAAGCTCATTGAACTAGCATCCGCCGACACCCTAGACCCTAAACCCTAAACACGAAACCCTAACCCCTAAACTTTAAAGCCCAAAGCCCAAAGCCCAAAGCCTAAACCCTAAACCCTAAACCCCTAAACCCTAAACCCTAAACCCTAAACCCTAAACCCTAAACCCTAAACCCTAAACCCTAAACCCTAAACCCTAAACCCTAAACCCTAAACCCTAAACCCTAAACACCCCACAGCTTAAACCCCTAGTCCCCACAGCCTACGCTCCCAGGAGCCGAGCGCTTCCGCTGCCCGGAGCTTCTCTTCCAGTCCCTCCGGCCCGGATTTTTTTGATTGAGAGCCCGCCGCTCTGGAGGTTAGGGTCTAGGGCTTAGGGCTTAGGGTTTAGGGTTTAGGGTTTAGGGTTTAGGGTTTAGGGTTTAGGGTTCTAAGCCCCAAAGCTCCCCACCTCGAGCCCCAAACCCCAGCCTCCCAGACTCTTGTCCTCCTCCAACATTTTTGGTCTGGGTTGAGGGTTTAGGGTTTAGGGTTTAGGGTTCTAAGCCAGTAGCTGCGAACTCCGGAGTATGTCTGAGTGGAGGTCCGAAGGATTGACGTTCGGAATTCTGCCGACCACCCTAACCACCCCAACCACACCCTCACCACCCTCACCACCCTAACCACCCTCAACCCTAAACCCTAGACCCTACACACCCTATATAGGGTTTACCCTAAACCCTAAAGCCTAAACCCTGAACCCTAAACCCTAAACCCTATATAAGCCCTCATGGCCACAGAGCCTTCGTCTTTGCCAGGCCGGCGCTGATTGGCAAGGATGCCTCCGGCATTCAGCAGCCCGATGGCACGGGTAGATTCCTAGGACCCCCCCCCTCCCTCTACTACCAGAAGGGCAAACGGGGTAAAGGGTTTAGGGTTTAGGGTTTAGGGCAAACGGTAAAACCCTCAACCCTACTACCAGAGAAAAGGGCGCACGGGAAAAAGGTTTCAGGGTTCAGGGTTCAGGGTGTAGCTAAACCTTAACCCCTAAACCCTCAACCCTATAGACCCTAGACCCTAGACCCTAAACCCTAAACCCAAAACCCTAGATGTACCACAACAGGGCACAGAACGTAGATCAACCTCCCAGAAGTGAGCATCTCGAGGCACCTCCTTTTCCAGTCGATCAAGCCCCTTGGCGCTTCGCGGTATAAGGCTTTCATTCCACGCATTTCAGGGTCGAACCCCTAAACCCTCAACCCTCAACCCTAAACCCTCAACCCTCAACCGTCAACCCTCAACCCCCAACCGTCAACCCTCAACCCTCAACCCTAAATCCAAGACCCCAAACTCTAAGTCCGAGCCCCCCACAACTCCGATCTTTGGTGGAATATACCCCAAGCCTTACAAGCCCTAAACCCAAACCCCAAACCCCAAACCCTAAACCCTAAACCCGAAACCCTAAACCGTGCACCTGGCGGTCTTCTGGCGCCCAGCCGCTCTAGATTCGGGTTGTTTCGGGAGCGGTTTACGGGTTTTGGGTTTAGGGTTCAGGGTTCAGGGTTTAGGGTTTAGGGTTTAGAAGTACTTGTACCCCAAACCCAACAGCTGCTTTTTAAGGGGGTATCCTTCTCCCCTAAACCCGAGACCCTAACGAACCCCAGACTTTCTTGGGGGCCGTACACCCCTAAACACCCTAAACCCTACGCCCTAAACCCTAAACCCTAAAATGCTCAGGACCTGCAACTTGGATGTCCGCGGAGATCTTGCAGGAAACGTGGTTCTTGCCGGCGGGAGCAGCACCTCGGTTGCAGGGTCGGGTGGCTCAGGGGTTTAGGGTTTCGGGTTTAGGGCTTAGGGTTTAGGGTTTAGGGGGTCTAGGGTTGAGAAACCTTGAGCCCTAAACCTTAAACTTGAGTTCTCGCCGCGCGTCGATGATGAGCCTCCCCCCCATCGGCTAGTCCGTCCATGTCTTGGAACTTGGACCCTAAACCCTAAACCCTAAACCCTAAACCCTAAACCCTAAACCCTAAACCCTAAACCCTAAACCCTAAACCCTAAACCCTAAACCCTAAACCCTAAACCCTAAACCCTAAGCCCTTAACCTGTAACCCTCCCGCACCAGAGGCCCTTCACCGGGGGCTTATCAAAAGCAGAGGCCGGTCCAGGCCTGTTGCCTGCCCCCATCCCCTGCAAAAGCACAGAAGCAGGGGCCACATGGGTTTAGGGTTTAGGGTTTAGGGTTTAGGGTTTAGGGTTTAGGGTTTAGGGTTTAGGGCTTAGGGGCCACCATTGTAAAGAAATCCCCAAAGGCCACAACCGGCAGAGGTGGGTCGGCCCTTGGCGGCCCACAAACCTTGAACCCTAAACCCTAAACCCTAAACCCTCAACCCTCAACCCTAAACCCTAACCCCTAAACCCTAAACCCTAAACCCTAAACCCCAAACCCTAAACCCTAAACCCTAAACCCTAAACCCTAAACCCTAAACCCCAAGCCCTAAAACCTTGAACCCTAAACCCTAAACCCTAAACCCTAAACCCTAAACCCTAAACCCTAAACCCTAAACCCTAAACCCTAAACCCTAAACCCTAAACCCTAAACCCTAAACACCTCCCCCCCCTCCCCCCCTCCAGCGCCGCCCCTCCCCAGCCCGAGGCCTCTTTGACGGCATGGCCGAGCGGCTGCGTTTGGAGCTCGAGGCCGCTTGTGGCTTAGGGTTCAGGGGGTTTAGGGTTTAGGGTTTAGGGGTTTAGGGTTTAGGGTTTAGGGTGTAGGGCCAGAGTCTAGGGGTTTAAGGTTTAGGGTTTAGGGTGTTTAGGGTTCAAGGGTTGTGGGTTTAAGGGTTAGGAGTTTAGGGGTTTAGGAGTTTTGGGGATTTAGGGGCTGAGGGGTTCAAAAGGTTTCGTGGTTTGGGGTTGATAAGGGCTTCAGAGGTGTTAGGGTTTTAGTTGTTTCGTTTTGAGGGTTTGTGGGTTTAGGGTTTGGGACGAACTGCTTTGCGATTCTCAGGTATTCTGGGAGGATTCCGGGGTTTAGAGGCGTGTTTGGGTTTGCAGGGCTCTAGTTCTAGGCAGAGACGGGAGCTTCAAGTTTCCTATGATGCCCTAAACCCCCAATCCCAAGCCCCAAACCCTAAACCCCAATCCCAAGTTTTAACCTTAAACCCGAAGCTTAGAGAAGGTCCAAGATCACCCTCAAAGGCCCCCAACAGCAGCACCGGCCCCAAAATATGGCACCTAAAACCATGAAAAACCAACCAAAGCACCCTAAGCCCCTGAACCCGAAACGTTTAGGGTTTCAGACTTCCCAACCCTGAGCCCTTTCTACGTACCCGAAACCCTCCATCTGGAGGACCTTGTGGAGTGGAGGCTGATCGTGAAGGTGGGGGAGTTCAGGTGGTCCTTTTTGTTGAGGGCTTTGGGCTTATTTCATCCTGCCGGCTTTCTAGACCTTTGAGGAAAGTCCGGAGGGCCAGGCGGACCTGCAAGGTTGTTGGTTTGGAGCCTTGCTGGGAGGCTTTCTGGAAGCCTCTTTGCAGCTTCTTGGAGTGGTTGGAGACGTCGGAAGGGCTTCTGAAAGGCTTGTTTGGAGGCTTGTTTGGGGGCTTTTGGACGGCTTTTTTGGGAGTCCTTTTGCTGTTTGGCCTGGGTGGCAGCTTCGACTGGACGAGCCTTCATTCCAAAAAAAACGGCCAAGGTCGTAAACTTGGGAGCCCGAACCTTTCGCTGCGCACGCTTGGCGCGTCCTGGACCCTGCAAGCCCTAAAAAAAAATGCGGTTTAGGGCTATCTGAAACCTCGAAACATTTCTAGCCAACTCTGGCAGGTGGCTGCTGAGCCTGCAAGGAAGCTCCTCGGACTGTGCTGGGGCTCAGGACTTGCTGCGGGGTTGCGGCGCAGGGTTTCGCGTTTAGGGTTTAGGGCTTCGGGCTTCGGGTTGAGGGTTGAGGCTGGGGTTGAGAGTTGAGGGTTTAGATCAGGCTTGAAACCCTAAACCCTAAACCCTACACCCTACACCCCAAAGCCTTCCACTTGGGGTGCTGCATCAGTCCGTTACAAGGATGCCACTGGCATTCTTTCCCTGCATGCCCCCAGGAGCGTGACATGCGAGACTCTAAGCCGTGTTACACCCCTTAAAGTTTGGACCCCCCAAAAAGGGGGACTGGAAGCCCTAAGCCCTGAGCCCTCAACCCTAAACCCTAAGCTAAACCCTAAACCCTAAACCCTAAACCCTAAACCCTAAACCCTAAACCCTAAACCCTAAACCCTAAACCCTAAACCCTAAACCCCAAACCCTAAACCTCAAACCCTAAACCCTAAACCCCAGCTTTGTGAACTGCCCGGAAGGTATTGCGCATGGATGGGAGGCTCTTTGTTGGCATCCCTCGGCACCTTTCAGCACATGTGGATCGCCCGGGAGGCCGGCCCTCTAGGGACGGGAGCCCTGAAGCTTCTAGGGTTTAGGGCTCAGGGTTGGTTAGGGTTTATGAAGGTGCAGGGTTTAGGGTTTAGGGTTTAGGGTTTAGGGTTTAGGGTTAAAGAGCCACCGCGCCTTTAGAGCCCGAAGCTCTGGAATCCTACCGCCCTCTTTCAACGCTTGAGTCCAAAACCTTCAGCCCCAGCTGGCTCTGGCTCGCGACCCCCCAAAACCCAAAACCCAAAACCCTGAACCCTAAACCCTAAACCCTAAACCCTAAACCCTCAACCCTCAACCCTCAACCCTCACCCCTCAACCCCCCACCCTAAACCCTAAACCCTTACCAAGAAGAGGCCGCGAGGCCCTCAACCCCGTTTGGGGTTTCTGGGGTCGACTGTCTGCGCCCCTGAAGCCCAAACAAGCCCCCGAGAAACCCCGAACCCTAAACGCTCAACCCTAGCAGGTCTATAAGCCCTAAACCCTAAACCCTAAACCCTAAACCCTAAACCCTAAACGCTAAACCCTAAACCCTAAACCCTAAACCCTAAACCCTAAACCCTAAACCCTAAACCCTAAACCCTATAGACAACCAAACCCCGAAACCTCAAGCCCTGAGCCCCCCCCAACCTTGATACCTGGATACTTGTGCCCTAAAATAGGGACCTAGCGGCCCTGAAGCACCTGAGCTAGAGCCCTGGAGACCTGTGCAGCCCCCAACGCCACGGGAAGCCATGAAGCCCCAAGCCTTACTTCGCCCATACTTGAACTTCAAACTTGTCTAAGGGGTTTCCATTGTTTTTAAACTTTTCTAAGGGTTTTTCATTTCGAAGTACGAGGAATCAGAATGAAGTTTAACCTCTTTCATTCCGCGGTTGCCGGAGTGGTAAGAAGCCCGAAGCCCCTAGCAGCACGCACGCCCTAAAGGCTCTAAGGGTCGTTGCATGGTCCCTTAGTATGGACCCTGAAACGGGCTCCTGACATAACCCTGTACACCCCAAGGGCCCCAATTCTTCACAACCCTTTAAAGAAGGTAAGGGACCATCTTCATATTTTTAGGCCCCCATGAAACGACCCGCAGAGAATCAGAACCCCCCACGAGCCGTCGATCGCAGGAATACGACGAGGAGGGGCCGGAGATCGTACATGGCCGCTGCTACTGAAGCCCCTGGCGATTTCGGTTTTAGGGGTTTCGGTTTAGGGTTTAGGGGTTCCTAGAGAAGAAAGCCTTGAAAGCGAAAGAACCACTTGTTGAGCATCGGCTCAACCCAAAGACCTAAACCCTGTGAAGCCTGGACTCTGAAACTCTTACACCCTAAACCCCTGAACCCCAAAGCCCCTAAATCCTAAGCCCTAAGCCCCTAGACCCCTAACACCTAAACCCTAAGCCCCTAAACCCTAAATCCTAAATCCCCCTAAACCCCTAGAACCTCTCAATGCATGCCGAGCTCGATGCCGATAATTTTCCTGGCGTCGCTCGGATGCCCCTGGGGACGGCGTGTCCACCTTGGAATGCGGCTGGTGTTTTGCACAGCGGAAAGGCTACATGGGCGTTCTTTCGAGTGTAGGCTGTAGGGCTTCTGGGCTCATAGAACTGTTGAAGGGGACGCTGCGAATTCACCTTGGCACTTCCGCATCCGCGCGGTGTCGGCGCAGTTTGTACAGCTCTGGTAGCGACCCCTCAAACTCACCTCCGTCGACTTCTTTCCTACTTACAAGCCATGGGCGACGTGGAGGTGGCCGCGTTGGTGGTGGACAACGGCAGCGGCATGTGCAAGGCGGGGTTTGCCGGGGACGACGCCCCCCGCGCCGTCTTCCCGTCCATCGTCGGCCGCCCCAAGATGCCGGGCATCATGGTGGGCATGGACCAGAAGGACGGGAGTCGTGACTTCTATCCATGTACTTTGATCACTCCTTCCCCAAATGCCCGAAGCCCGATGACATCACTGCCTACGGATCGCAAAGGGATATCCAGTAGCTACTAAAAGCGTAGTGGGAGACCCTAGGCACGTATTCGTGCTGCATCTCACTTTTGAAAACAAGTTTGGCGTGTCTGGCAGGATTCCTACATTGGCGACGAGGCCCAGTGCAAGCGGGGTGTCCTTACCCTGAAGTACCCCATCGAGCACGGCATCGTCACCAACTGGGATGACATGGAGCCTTGGCCCAAAAGCAGAGCTGTGAAGGCAGTATGTAAGGGTGTTACCCTCAACCCTAAACCCTAAACCCTCAGCCCTAAGCCCTAAAGCCTAAGCACGTAAACCCTAAACCCTAATAAACCCTAAACCCTAAGCCCTAATCCCTAGGCCCTAAACCCTAAACCCTAAGCCCACTAGGAGAAGATCTGGCACCACACCTTCTACAACGAGTTGCGGGTCGCCCCGGAGGAGCACCCAGTGCTGCTGACGGAGGCCCCGCTGAACCCGAAGGCCAACCGCGAGCGCATGACGCAGGTCATGTTCGAAACCTTCAACGCCCCTAGGATCTTCTTGGGCTGTTCTCCGAACACGGCAGGCCTTGTGCCCTCTCCTGTCGCTCCTAAACCCATCCGAAAGTGTTCGCCGAGGTTCCTGCCATGTACGTTGCCATCCAGGCGGTGCTTTCCCTGTACTCCTCCGGCCGCACCACGGGCATCGTCATGGACCGTTTTTTTTTGGGGGTTCAGCTTCGGGCATCGTAGCAGTTTTTGTATGCGCGGGATGTGTGAGCTTGGCAAGCCTGCTTTCAGCATCTAGGGTATGAGGTCGTAGATGGTCGTAGAGTGCATCATAGAGGTCAGTCAAACAGAGTTCTTCTCTGGGCACGATGCTTGCGTTGAATTCATCTCTTGTGCAGGACAGCGGCGACGGCGTGTCGCACACGGTGCCGATCTACGAGGGCTACTCGCTGCCCCATGCCATCCTCCGACTGGACCTGGCTGGCCGTGACCTCACGGAGTACATGATGAAGATCCTGACTGAGCGGGGCTACAACTTCACCACCACGGCGGAAAGAGAGATTGTGAAAGACGTCAAGGAGAAGCTGTGCTACATCGCGCTGGACTTCGACAGCGAGATGAAGGCGGCCAGCGAGAGCAGCGACAAGGAGAAGACGTACGAGCTGCCCGATGGCAACATCGTCACCGTGGGCTCGGAGCGTTTCCGCTGCCCTGAGGCCATGGGGTTTTGATTTTGTGCCATCAGTTACTTTAAGCGGTATCAGCGGATATCGCCATGGTTGTGGCTGCAATGCTTGGCGCCGGATGGGCAAGTAGGTTTTAGATGCGAGCTGTGAGATTGAATGTGTGTGTGGAGGCTCCTGCGTTGACTGCTTATCAGTTCTTTGCGGCTCAGTAGGCAAATTCGGCACACGCGAGGTCCTGTTCCAGCCCAGCTTCGTGGGCAAGGAGGCCAGCGGCATCCACGACACGACCTTCCAGTCCATCATGAAGTGCGACGTGGACATCCGCAAGGACCTCTACTCCAACATCGTGCTGTCTGGCGGTACTTCGATGTTCCAGGGTGTCGGCGAGAGAATGACCAAGGAGCTGACGGCGTTGGCGCCCTCCACCATGAAGATCAAGGTGGTGGCCCCCCCGGAGCGCAAGTACAGCGTGTGGATTGGAGGCTCCATCCTGTCCTCCCTGAGCACCTTCCAGCAGATGTGGATCTCCAAGGGCGAGTACGACGAGAGCGGCCCGACCATCGTGCACCGCAAGTGCTTCTGAGTCTAGGCAGACTTGCTGAAGATGCCACGTTTGAAGCGCCACAGGCAGATATGTCGAAGAGGGTCAAACCCTCATGTTCATGTCTGACCTATCGGTGCGATGATGGGCTGGGTAGGTCCAGCGACCAGTGTCTGCAAGGGTGGTTTTGAGATGTTTTGTCTGCTCCTGCTATCTTGGCAGGTGCTGCTCGGGTGTGCGCCCGAACTTGTTGCAGCTTCTGTACAGCAACCGGGCTGCGACTGCGATAGGGATTCAGGTCTCAAGCATGCCAGCCGCGACGCTGAAATGCCTTGAGACAAGATGAAAGAAGAGGCGGGCACGTTGCCTGCTTGGAGTGAGTTGCGCATCCCGTTCATGCCGCGCATGCCACGCTGCGAATTCACCTTGTCACTTCTGCTTCCGCACGGTGTCGGCGCAGTTTGTACCTCAAACTCACCTCCGTCGGCTTCTTTCCTACTTGCAAGCCATGGGCGACGTGGAGGTGGCCGCGTTGGTGGTGGACAACGGCAGCGGCATGTGCAAGGCGGGGTTTGCCGGGGACGACGCCCCCCGCGCCGTCTTCCCGTCCATCGTCGGCCGCCCCAAGATGCCGGGCATCATGGTGGGCATGGACCAGAAGGACGGGGGTCGTGACTTACATCCATGCACTTTGATCACTTAAGGGGTTGGGCACCTGCGAAGCGCAATCCCCCCCCCCCCTCCCAAATTCCCAACAAAGCCCTGTGACATCACTGCCTACGGATCGCACAGGGAGAAGCTACTAGAGGTGTAGTGGGAGACTGTGGGCACGTATTGATGTTGCGTCTGGTTTTTGAAAGCAAGTTGGCCGTGTCTGGCAGGATTCCTACATTGGCGACGAGGCCCAGTGCAAGCGGGGTGTCCTTACCCTGAAGTACCCCATCGAGCACGGCATCGTCACCAACTGGGATGACATGGAGCCTTGGCCCAAAAACAGAGCTGTGAAGGCAGTATGTAAGGGTGTTACCCTCAACCCTAAACCCTAAACCCTCAGCCCTAAGCCCTAAGCCCTAAGCCCTAAACCCTAAACCCTAAACCCTAAGCCCACTAGGAGAAGATCTGGCACCACACCTTCTACAACGAGTTGCGGGTCGCCCCGGAGGAGCACCCAGTGCTGCTGACGGAGGCCCCGCTGAACCCGAAGGCCAACCGCGAGCGCATGACGCAGGTCATGTTCGAAACCTTCAACGCCCCTAGCATATTCTGGGGTTCTCCAGCACAGGAGCATTGAGTTTGGGGTTCTCGCCGTCATCGTCGAAAACCGAAAGCCTTGTGCCCTCTCCTGTCGCTCCTAAACCCATCCGAAAACGTCCGCCTAGGTTCCTGCCATGTACGTTGCCATCCAGGCGGTGCTTTCCCTGTACTCCTCCGGCCGCACCACGGGCATCGTCATGGACCGTTTTTTTTTTGGGGGTTCAGCTTCGGGCATCGTAGCAATTTTTGTATGCGCGGGATGTGTGAGCTTGGCAAGCCTGCTTTCAGCATCTAGGGTATGAGGTCGTAGATGGTCGTAGAGTGCATCATAGAGGTCAGTCAAACAGAGTTCTTCTCTGGGCACGATGCTTGCGTTGAATTCATCTCTTGTGCAGGACAGCGGCGACGGCGTGTCGCACACGGTGCCGATCTACGAGGGCTACTCGCTGCCCCATGCCATCCTCCGACTGGACCTGGCTGGCCGTGACCTCACGGAGTACATGATGAAGATCCTGACTGAGCGGGGCTACAACTTCACCACCACGGCGGAAAGAGAGATTGTGAAAGACGTCAAGGAGAAGCTGTGCTACATCGCGCTGGACTTCGACAGCGAGATGAAGGCGGCCAGCGAGAGCAGCGACAAGGAGAAGACGTACGAGCTGCCCGATGGCAACATCGTCACCGTGGGCTCGGAGCGTTTCCGCTGCCCTGAGGCCATGGGGTTTTTGATTTTGTGCCATCAGTTACTTTAAGCGGAATCAGCGGATATCACCATGGTTGTGGCTGCAATGCTTGGCGCCGGATGGGCAAGTAGGTTTTAGATGCGAGCTGTGAGATTGAATGTGTGTGTGGGGGCTCCTGCGTTGACTGCTTATCAGTTCTTGCGGCTCAGTAGGCAAATTCGGCACACGCGAGGTCCTGTTCCAGCCCAGCTTCGTGGGCAAGGAGGCCAGCGGCATCCACGACACGACCTTCCAGTCCATCATGAAGTGCGATGTGGACATCCGCAAGGACCTCTACTCCAACATCGTGCTGTCTGGCGGTACTTCGATGTTCCAGGGTGTCGGCGAGAGAATGACCAAGGAGCTGACGGCTTTGGCGCCCTCCACCATGAAGATCAAGGTGGTGGCCCCCCCGGAGCGCAAGTACAGCGTGTGGATTGGAGGCTCCATCCTGTCCTCCCTGAGCACCTTCCAGCAGATGTGGATCTCCAAGGGCGAGTACGACGAGAGCGGCCCGACCATCGTGCATCGCAAGTGCTTCTGAGTCTAGGCAGACTTGCTGAAGATGCCACGTTTGAAGCGCCACAGGCAGATATGTCGAAGAGGGTCAAACCCTCATGTTCATGTCTGACCTATCGGTGCGATGATGGGCTGGGTAGGTCCAGCGACCAGTGTCTGCAAGGGTGGTTTTGAGATGTTTTGTCTACTCCTGCTATCTTGGCAGGTGCTGCTCGGGTGTGCGCCCGAACTTGTTGCAGCTTCTGTACAGCAACCAGGCTGCGACTGCGATAGGGATTCAGGATGTCTCAAGCATGCCAGCCGCGACGCTGAAATGCCTTGAGACAAGATGAAAGAAGAGGCGGGCACGTTGCCTGCTTGGAGTGAGTTGCGCATCCCGTTCATGCCGCGCATGCCACGCTGCGAATTCACCTTGTCACTTCTGCTTCCGCGCGGTGTCGGCGCAGTTTGTACAGCTCTGGTAGCGACCCCTCAAACTCACTTTCGTCGGCTTCTTTCCTACTTGCAAGCCATGGGCGACGTGGAGGTGGCCGCGTTGGTGGTGGACAACGGCAGCGGCATGTGCAAGGCGGGGTTTGCTGGGGACGACGCCCCCCGCGCCGTCTTCCCGTCCATCGTCGGCCGCCCCAAGATGCCGGGCATCATGGTGGGCATGGACCAGAAGGACGGGGGTCGTGACTTACATCCATGCACTTTGATCACTTAAGGGGTTGGGCACCTGCGAAGCGCAATCCCCCCCCCCCTCCCCAAATTCCCAACAAAGCCCTGTGACATCACTGGCTACGGATCGCACAGGGATAAGCTACTAGAGGTGTAGTGGGAGACCCTAGGCATGTATTCGTCCTGCATTGCACTTTTGAAAGCAAGTTGGCCGTGTCTGGCAGGACTCCTACATTGGCGACGAGGCCCAGTGCAAGCGAGGTGTCCTTACCCTGAAGTACCCCATCGAGCACGGCATCGTCACCAACTGGGATGACATGGAGCCTTGGCCCAAAAACAGAGCTGTGAAGGCAGTATGTAAGGGTGTTACCCTCAACCCTAAACCCTAAACCCTCAGCCCTAAGCCCTAAGCCCTAAACCCTAAACCCTAAACCCTAAACCCTAAACCCTAAGCCCACTAGGAGAAGATCTGGCACCACACCTTCTACAACGAGTTGCGGGTCGCCCCGGAGGAGCACCCAGTGCTGCTGACGGAGGCCCCGCTGAACCCGAAGGCCAACCGCGAGCGCATGACGCAGGTCATGTTCGAAACCTTCAACGCCCCTAGCATATTCTGGGGTTCTCCAGCACAGGAGCATTGAGTTTGGGGTTCTCGCCGTCATCGTCGAAAACCGAAAGCCTTGTGCCCTCTCCTGTCGCTCCTAAACCCATCCGAAAACGTCCGCCTAGGTTCCTGCCATGTACGTTGCCATCCAGGCGGTGCTTTCCCTGTACTCCTCCGGCCGCACCACGGGCATCGTCATGGACCGTTTCAGGGTTCAGCTTAGGGTAGCGTACCAGACATGTATGCGTGGGATGTGTGAGCTTGGCAAGCCTGCTCTCAGCATCTAGGGTATCAGGTCGTAGATGGTCGTACAAACTGAGCTAAGTTCTTGTTTGGGCACGATGCTTGCGTTGACCTCATCTCTTGTGCAGGACAGCGGCGACGGCGTGTCGCACACGGTGCCGATCTACGAGGGCTACTCGCTGCCCCATGCCATCCTCCGACTGGACCTGGCTGGCCGTGACCTCACGGAGTACATGATGAAGATCCTGACTGAGCGGGGCTACAACTTCGCCACCACGGCGGAAAGAGAGATTGTGAAAGACGTTAAGGAGAAGCTGTGCTACATCGCGTTGGACTTCGACAGCGAGATGAAGGCATGCAGCGAGAGCAGCGACAAGGAGAAGACGTACGAGCTGCCCGATGGCAACATCATCACCGTGGGCTCCGAGCGTTTCCGCTGCCCTGAGGCCATGGGTTCTTGATTTTGGGCCATCAGTTGCTTTAAGCGGTATCAGCGGATATCACCATGGTTGTGGCTGCAATGCTTGACGCCGGATGTGCAAGTAGGTTTTGGATGCGATCTGTGAGATTGAATGTGTGTGTGTGGGGGCTTCTGCTTTGACTGCTTATCAGTTCTTGCGGCCTGCGCGTTGCTTGGGTCCAGTAGGCAAGTTCGGCGCACGTGAGGTCCTGTTCCAGCCCAGCTTCGTAGGCAAGGAGGCCAGCGGCATCCACGACACGACCTTCCAGTCCATCATGAAGTGCGACGTGGACATCCGCAAGGACCTCTACTCCAACATCGTGCTGTCTGGCGGTACTTCGATGTTCCAGGGTGTCGGCGAGAGAATGACCAAGGAGCTGACGGCGTTGGCGCCCTCCACCATGAAGATCAAGGTGGTGGCCCCCCCGGAGCGCAAGTACAGCGTGTGGATTGGAGGCTCCATCCTGTCCTCCCTGAGCACCTTCCAGCAGATGTGGATCTCCAAGGGCGAGTACGACGAGAGCGGCCCGACCATCGTGCATCGCAAGTGCTTCTGAGTCTAGGCAGACTTGCTGAAGATGCCACGTTTGAAGCGCCACAGGCAGATATGTCGAAGAGGGTCAAACCCTCATGTTCATGTCTGACCTATCGGTGCGATGATGGGCTGGGTAGGTCCAGCGACCAGTGTCTGCAAGGGTGGTTTTGAGATGTTTTGTCTACTCCTGCTATCTTGGCAGGTGCTGCTCGGGTGTGCGCCCGAACTTGTTGCAGCTTCTGTACAGCAACCAGGCTGCGACTGCGATAGGGATTCAGGATGTCTCAAGCATGCCAGCCGCGACGCTGAAATGCCTTGAGACAAGATGAAAGAAGAGGCGGGCACGTTGCCTGCTTGGAGTGAGTTGCGCATCCCGTTCATGCCGCGCATGCCACGCTGCGAATTCACCTTGTCACTTCTGCTTCCGCGCGGTGTCGGCGCAGTTTGTACAGCTCTGGTAGCGACCCCTCAAACTCACTTTCGTCGGCTTCTTTCGGTCCTACTTGCAAGCCATGGGCGACGTGGAGGTGGCCGCGTTGGTGGTGGACAACGGCAGCGGCATGTGCAAGGCGGGGTTTGCCGGGGACGATGCCCCCCGCGCCGTCTTCCCGTCCATCGTCGGCCGCCCCAAGATGCCGGGCATCATGGTGGGCATGGACCAGAAGGACGGGGGTCGTGACTTACATCCATGCACTTTGATCACTTAAGGGGTTGGGCACCTGAGAAGCGCAATCCCCCCCGCTTCCCCCTTTCCCCAAATTCCCAACAAAGCCCTGTGACATCACTGGCTACGGATCGCACAGGGATAAGCTACTAGAGGTGTAGTGGGAGACTGTGGGCACGTATTGATGTTGCATCTGGTTTTTGAAAGCAAGTTGGCCGTGTCTGGCAGGATTCCTACATTGGCGACGAGGCCCAGTGCAAGCGGGGTGTCCTTACCCTGAAGTACCCCATCGAGCACGGCATCGTCACCAACTGGGATGACATGGAGCCTTGGCCCAAAAGCAGAGCTGTGAAGGCAGTATGTAAGGGTGTTACCCTAAACCCTAAACCCGAAACCCTAAACCCTGAACCCTAAACCCTAAAGTCTAAACATGTAAACCCTAAACCCTAATAAACCCTAAACCCTAAGCCCTCATCCCTAAGCCCTAAACCCTAAACCCGAAGCCCACCAGGAGAAGATCTGGCACCACACCTTCTACAACGAGCTGCGCGTCGCCCCGGAGGAGCACCCGGTGCTGCTGACGGAGGCCCCGCTAAACCCGAAGGCCAACCGCGAGCGCATGACGCAGGTCATGTTCGAGACCTTCAACGCCCCTAGGATATTCTCGGGCTGTTCTCCAGTACAGGGGCTTTGAGTCTGGGGTGCGCGCCGTCATAGTCGAAAACCGAAAGCCTTGTGCCCTCTCTTGCCGCTCCGAAACCCATCCGAAAACGTCCGCCTAGGTTCCTGCCATGTACGTTGCCATCCAGGCGGTGCTTTCCCTGTACTCCTCCGGCCGCACCACGGGCATCGTCATGGACCGTTTTTTTTTTGGGGGTTCAGCTTCGGGCATCGTAGCAATTTTTGTATGCGCGGGATGTGTGAGCTTGGCAAGCCTGCTTTCAGCATCTAGAGTATGAGGTCGTAGATGGTCGTAGAGTGCATCATAGAGGTCAGTCAAACTGAGCTCGAGTTCTTCTCTGGGCACGATGCTTGCGTTGAATTCATCTCTTGTGCAGGACAGCGGCGACGGGGTGTCGCACACGGTGCCGATCTACGAGGGCTACTCGCTGCCCCATGCCATCCTCCGACTGGACCTGGCTGGCCGTGACCTCACGGAGTACATGATGAAGATCCTGACTGAGCGTGGCTACGCCTTCACCACCACGGCGGAAAGAGAGATTGTGAAAGACGTCAAGGAGAAGCTGTGCTACATCGCGTTGGACTTCGACAGCGAGATGAAGGCGTCCAGTGAGAGCAGCGACAAGGAGAAGACGTACGAGCTGCCCGATGGCAACATCATCACCGTGGGCTCCGAGCGTTTCCGCTGCCCTGAGGCCATGGGTTCTTGATTTTGGGCCATCAGTTACTTTAAGCGGTATCAGCGGATTGTGGCTGCAATGCTTGACGCCGGATGTGCAAGTAGGTTTTGGATGCGATCTGTGAGATTGAATGTGTGTGTGTGGGCGCTCCTGCTTTGACTGCTTATCGGTTCTTTCTTGCCTGCGCGTTGCTTGAGTCCAGAAGGGGAAAGTTCGGCACACGCGAGGTCCTGTTCCAGCCCAGCTTCGTAGGCAAGGAGGCCAGCGGCATCCACGACACGACCTTCCAGTCCATCATGAAGTGCGACGTGGACATCCGCAAGGACCTCTACTCCAACATCGTGCTGTCTGGCGGTACTTCGATGTTCCAGGGTGTCGGCGAGAGAATGACCAAGGAGCTGACGGCGTTGGCACCCTCCACCATGAAGATCAAGGTGGTGGCCCCCCCGGAGCGCAAGTACAGCGTGTGGATTGGAGGCTCTATCCTGTCCTCCCTGAGCACCTTCCAGCAGATGTGGATCTCCAAGGGCGAGTACGACGAGAGCGGCCCGACCATCGTGCACCGCAAGTGCTTCTGAGTCTAGGCAGACTGTCTTGCTGACGATGCCACGTCTGAAGCGCCACAGGCAGACATGTCGAAGAGGGTCAAACCCTCATGTTCATGTCTGACCTATCGGTGCGATGATGGGCTGGGTAGGTCCAGCGACCAGTGTCCGCAAGTGTGGTTTTGAGATGTTTTGTCTGCTCCTGCTATCTTGGCAGGTGCTGCTCGGGTGTGCGCCCGAACTTGTTGCAGCTTCTGTACAGCAACCGGGCTGCGACTGCGATAGGGATTCTTGATCCCTCAAGCATGCCAGCCGCGACGCTGAAATGCCTTGAGACAAGATGGAAGAAGAGGCGGGCACGTTGTCTGCTTGTGGTGAGTTACGCAGCCCGTTCATGCCGCGCATGCCACGCTGCGAATTCACCTTGGCACTTCCGCATCCGCGCGGTGTCGGCGCAGTTTGTACAGCTCTGGTAGCGACCCCTCAAACTCACCTCCGTCGACTTCTTTCCTACTTACAAGCCATGGGCGACGTGGAGGTGGCCGCTTTGGTGGTGGACAACGGCAGCGGCATGTGCAAGGCTGGGTTTGCCGGGGACGATGCTCCTCGTGCCGTCTTCCCGTCCATCGTCGGCCGCCCCAAGATGCCGGGCATCATGGTGGGCATGGACCAGAAGGACGGGAGTCGTGACTGATATCCATGCACTCTGCTGAGTTTTGGGGCTGGGCGCCTGAGAAGCGCAATCCCCCCCCCGCCCCGTCCCTTCCCCAAGTTCCCAACAAAGCCCCGTGACATCACTGCCTACGGATCGTACAGGGATGTCCAGTAGCTATTGAGCTACTAGAAGCTTAGTCCCTTCCCCCTAATATTAAACGGGCGGCCCACCCCCCCCCCCCCCATCCCCCCCAATAGAAACTCGAAATGTGTCTTTGTTATTCTGGTGATGTCTTTACTCACATGTCACGTTTCTGCGCAGTGTGGGGTCCAAAGGGTTTAGGGTCTAGGCTTCAGGGTAATTAGTTACTTAATTAGGGTGTAAACTGAAAGAGAGAGAGAGAGAGAGAGAGAGAGAGAGAGAGAGCGAAAGAGAGACAGGGAGACAGAGAGAGAGAGAGAGGGGGAGCGTTGAGGGCCGAGGGTTTAAAAGGCGGGGTCGGTTTCGGCAGGATTGTCCGGAAAGTGTTTTATAATTATTAGGGGTACGTTTGATAAAAGGGGGACGGGATTAATGGGAGACTGTAGGCACAAGTTGGCGTGTCTGGAAGGATTCCTACATCGGTGACGAGGCCCAGTCCAAGCGGGGTGTCCTTACCCTGAAGTACCCCATCGAGCACGGCATCGTCACCAACTGGGATGACATGGAGCCTCGGCCCAAAAGCAGAGCTATGAAAAGGCCGCCTGTGAGCGGAATGACAAGGGCAGAGCGATGGACATGAGGAGCACTGCTCGCGTAGGTCAGTGGGTCCCGTGCCCCTTAGGAGAAGATCTGGCACCACACCTTCTACAACGAGTTGCGGGTCGCCCCGGAGGAGCACCCAGTGCTGCTGACGGAGGCCCCGCTGAACCCGAAGGCCAACCGCGAGCGCATGACGCAGGTCATGTTCGAGACCTTCAACGCCCCTAGCATACTCTTGGGTTGTTCTCCAGCACAGGGGCTTTGAGTCTGGGGTGCGCGCCGTCATCGTCGAAAACCGAAAGCCTTGTGCCCTTTCTTGCCGCTCGGAAACCCGTCCGAAAACGTCCGCCTAGGTTCCTGCCATGTACGTTGCCATCCAGGCGGTGCTTTCCCTGTACTCCTCCGGCCGCACCACGGGCATCGTCATGGACCGTTTTTTTTTGGGGGGGTTCAGCTTCGGGCATCGTAGCAACTTTTGTATGCGCGGGATGTGTGAGCTTGGCAAGCCTGCTTTCAGCATCTAGGGTATGAGGTCGTAGATGGTCGTAGAGTGCATCATAGAGGTCAGTCAAACTGAGCTCGAGTTCTTCTCTGGGCACGATGCTTGCGTTGAATTCATCTCTTGTGCAGGACAGCGGCGACGGGGTGTCGCACACGGTGCCGATCTACGAGGGCTACTCGCTGCCCCATGCCATCCTCCGACTGGACCTGGCTGGCCGTGACCTCACGGAGTACATGATGAAGATCCTGACTGAGCGTGGCTACGCCTTCACCACCACGGCGGAAAGAGAGATTGTGAAAGACGTCAAGGAGAAGCTGTGCTACATCGCGTTGGACTTCGACAGCGAGATGAAGGCGTCCAGTGAGAGCAGCGACAAGGAGAAGACGTACGAGCTGCCTGATGGCAACATCATCACCGTGGGCTCCGAGCGTTTCCGCTGCCCTGAGGCCATGGGTTCTTGATTTTGGGCCATCAGTTACTTTAAGCGGTATCAGCGGATACTGTATCACCATGGTTGTGGCTGCAATGCTTGACGCCGGATGTGCAAGTAGGTTTTGGATGCGATCTGTGAGATTGAATGTGTGTGTGGGGGCTCCTGCTTTGACTGCTTATCAGTTCTTGCGGCCTGCGCGTTGCTTGGGTCCAGTAGGCAAGTTCGGCGCACGTGAGGTCCTGTTCCAGCCCAGCTTCGTGGGCAAGGAGGCCAGCGGCATCCACGACACGACCTTCCAGTCCATCATGAAGTGCGACGTGGACATCCGCAAGGACCTCTACTCCAACATCGTGCTGTCTGGCGGTACTTCGATGTTCCAGGGTGTCGGCGAGAGAATGACCAAGGAGCTGACGGCTTTGGCGCCCTCCACCATGAAGATCAAGGTGGTGGCCCCCCCGGAGCGCAAGTACAGCGTGTGGATTGGAGGCTCCATCCTGTCCTCCCTGAGCACCTTCCAGCAGATGTGGATCTCCAAGGGCGAGTACGACGAGAGCGGCCCGACCATCGTGCACCGCAAGTGCTTCTGAGTCTTGGCAGACTTGCTGACGATGCCACGTTTGAAGCGCCACAGGCAGACATGTCGAAGAGGGTCAAACCCTCATGTTCATGTCTGACTTATCGGTGCGATGATGGGCTGGGCAGGTCCAGCGACCAGTGTCCGCAAGTGTGGTTTTGAGCTGTTTTGTCTGCTCCTGCTATCTTGGCAGGTGCTGCTCGGGTGTGCGCCCGAACTTGTTGCAGCTTCTGTACAGCAACGGGCTGCGACTGCAATAGGGGTTCAGGATGTCTCAAGCATGCCAGCTGCGACGCTGAGATGAAAGAAGATGAAAACAAGGGGTGGGCACGGTCTGCTTGCGGTGAGTGCACGCCTGGCGCTTACTCATGCCACCTTGTCAATGGCCGTCCCTTAAAGGTCGCTTCCCTTGTCAACCAATGGGCCCGAGCAACCGACACAGCTCGCATCCTCCAGCCGACCCTTGCTTTTTGCCTTCAGCCATGGGTGACGAGGAGGTCCTTTGTTATGGGGTTTCAAAATGTGTGACACTTTGGGGTTTGCATAGGGTTTAAGGGCTCAGAAGTTATAAGGGCTCAGGGGACGCTCACGGGCGTGGCAAGGGTTTTCGAGGGTTGGCTTGGAGTTTTGGGGGGTTTAGGGGTTTAGGGTTCCCCCAAACCCTAAACCCTAAACCCTAAACCCTAAACCCTAAACCCTAAACCCTAAACCCTAAACCCTAAACCCTCAAAACCTTCAACCGCGTGGGCCAAGAGATTTCCCTGAGTCCCTATAAGTTAGCAGCCGGGCACCACAGTGCCTCTCTATGGCTTAGGGTTTAGGGCTTGGGGTTTGGAGGGTTGCAGGTTTAGGGTTATTATTTATAGGTATATATAAGAAGAAAACTGCAAACTGTTCCCATGCAATCGCCTTACAGGCCTCCGAGATCTTATTGCGAAAGCAAATCTGGGCGCCCTTCTGCTATTCCTCGGTTCCCGGGAAACCTTAGCTTGGAAAGATTGCAGCGTCTGTAACACCTTAAGGTCCTGAGGTTGAGGTCTTTTTGTTCCTACCACCCCCGTCTTTTCCACCCTGCCAGGTTCCCCACATACATAGCCTGAACTAGGCTTACTTATCCCATGTATTTTTGTGGGGGAACCTAGGGGGGGTAGTACAGAGGGGGGGGGAGTAGGGAAACCCATGAGGTTATGGGGCTTCGGGCGTCTCGAAGATGGTTGCAGGCTCTGCGGTTTGTGGTGGTGAAATTAAGCTGGCAATGGCCCCCGGTCTGTGTCTCCTTGTCCCTTGGTGTTGGCTTCCCCCTTGGTCTACCCAAAACCTTAAACATCCCTAAGCCCTAAACCCTTATTTGTGAGACTGGTGCGGGGCACGGAGCTAGGGGAAGGGCGGGCGAAAAAGAACATTGGAACCTGCGGATACTTCAAGAAGGGCATCCTCTGGTCTACACCCCCACCCCCCTCCCCCCCCCCCCCCCCAATAAACCCCCTGCTTTTTCCGGCAAAGCGTGACCTAAACCCTAAACCCTGAACCCGATGCTTCCGAGGGTTTGTCCTGCTGTCCCCGCCTGTTGCAATCCGCGCACTGCGAGCGGTTAGGGGTTACTTGGAGGTTCAAGGTACTTAGTAACCCTTTATAACTGTAGTACCCTAACAAGGGTAACAATTGGGCTATATGTACAGTTATCGTTGGGTTACTAGGTACCATGAACCTCCAAGTAGGGTTTGCGCGTAGGCGGGGGCGGAGGGGGGAAGGAGCCCGAGTCCATCGGAGGGACCTTCATAATGTAGGGGCTAAGGACTATAGAAGGTACATATAGGGGGTTATATCGGCGAAGAAGCGTAAGGGTCCCTTCTATAGGGGTCCTTCCTTACGTCCTCTAGTGGCTTCATCTGTTGCACTTTCACTAAACCACCTTCATGTCCTCGTCTATGAATCGCCAGAAGTGGTTCTCACGAAACGTTATCATGAGGGCCCTTAGTATATGTACAAATCACAGGAAAGAACGCGCTGTGATACTTCAGTCTCGGGCAACACCGGAAATGAATCAACCTCATGCCTCAACCCTCATGCCTCAACCCTCAACCCTAAGCCCTAAACCCTAAACCCTAAACCCTAAACCCTGACGTTATGCTTCAGCTTCCTCGGCTTCCTATAAAGACCTAAAGTCAGGGAAGCTCATAAGAATGCAAGGTGGCCGCGTTGGTGGTGGACAATGGCAGCGGCATGTGCAAGGCGGGGTTTGCTGGGGACGACGCCCCCCGCGCCGTCTTCCCGTCCATCGTCGGCCGCCCCAAGATGCCAGGCATCATGGTGGGCATGGACCAGAAGGATCGCTTCTTGGGAATTTTTGGGTGGCGCGTAGTCTTCGCAGGGGTTGATTGTTGGGTGTTTGTGCTTACCAGGCTGTGGCATGTCGTGGGTTTGTGCAGGACTCCTACGTGGGCGACGAGGCCCAGTCCAAGCGAGGTGTCCTCACCCTGAAGTACCCCATCGAGCACGGCATCGTCACCAACTGGGACGACATGGAGCCTTGGCAAAAAGCTGTGCAAGAGTGTGAAAGCATCGCCTTAGTTTTGCAAGACGGCATGAAGACATGAGGGAGCATGCGCGCGCCGCCCGTCCTAGGAGAAGATCTGGCACCACACCTTCTACAACGAGCTGCGCGTCGCCCCGGAGGAGCACCCGGTGCTGCTGACGGAGGCGCCGCTGAACCCGAAGGCCAACCGCGAGCGCATGACGCAGATCATGTTCGAGACCTTCAACGCGCTCTGGTCGAAAGCAAGACACGCCACAAGCCCACGAACCCGAAGCCCCGAAGAGTTTTGTCTTGCTTCTTCTTAGAACGCCCCATCCCGCATGAACCCGCGCAGTAGCTTCGCCTGTGCAATGCGCATCTTGTTGTCTCCGTTACATGAAAGAAGCAGAACATAACTTCTTCATGCCTAGCAGCTGGGAAGCGGTGGCCATAAGGTGCCTGCCATGTACGTGGCCATCCAGGCCGTGCTCTCCTTGTACGCCTCTGGCCGCACCACGGGCATCGTCATGGACCGTAAACCTTGAGCGAAGTTAAATCCGACCAAAGCCCTTTAATAAGCCAGTGTATAGACCCCAGTCCGCCCTGGTCACTTGGGTGTTGGGTGGGTTTGGGGGTTGGGTCGCAAGGGCGGGGGATGGGGCTCTAGGCATTTGTAGGCTTTACTTGTGCAGGAATTGGGGTTAGGCTTCAATATGTTTTAATTGCATGTGCTCGAGCAGGACAGCGGCGACGGCGTGTCGCACACGGTGCCGATCTACGAAGGCTACGCGTTGCCCCACGCCATCCTCCGCTTGGACCTGGCCGGACGTGACCTCACAGAGTACATGATGAAGATCCTGACCGAGCGAGGCTACTCCTTCACCACCACGGCAGAGCGTGAGATTGTCCGGGACGTCAAGGAGAAGCTGTGCTACATCGCGCTGGACTTCGACAGCGAGATGAAGGCCGCCAGCGAGAGCAGCGACAAGGAGAAGACGTACGAGCTGCCCGACGGCAACATCATCACCGTGGGCGCCGAGCGATTCCGCTGCCCGGAGGCCGGGCAAGGCTGTGTGAATCTGGTAGCTTATTAGAGCACTGCAAAGTTTGATGCGAGGCCTTGCTACAAATCGTTGTCTGTAGTAAGCGCTGCAGCACGTGGCAGGTCCTGTTCCAGCCCAGCTTTGTGGGCAAGGAGGCCAGCGGCATCCACGACACGACCTTCCAGTCCATCATGAAGTGTGACGTGGACATCCGCAAGGACCTCTACTCCAACGTCGTGCTGTCTGGCGGCACCACCATGTTCCAGGGCATCGGCGAGCGCATGACCAAGGAGCTGACGGCCCTGGCGCCCTCCACCATGAAGATCAAGGTGGTGGCCCCCCCGGAGCGCAAGTACAGCGTGTGGATTGGAGGCTCCATCCTGTCCTCCCTGAGCACCTTCCAGCAGATGTGGATCTCCAAGGGCGAGTACGACGAGAGCGGCCCGACCATCGTGCACCGCAAGTGCTTCTGAGGTTTTCGAGGCTTCCGCGGCTTCTGAGGGGCTGGGAGGGAGCTGGGCAACGCCTTTGGCCAGACATGTCGAAGAGGGTCAAGCCCTCATGTTCATGCCTGAGCCGAAGGGTTCCGAAGCGCAATAGTGGCAGATCCATGGGTCTTAGAGTGATCCCGTCCAAGGGGGCAGATCACAGAGATTCACAGAGGACCGTTGGGTCGTTGTGGGGTGCTTGTGTTGAGCCATCGAGTGATGGCGCAAAGCAGCTTTGCAAAATTTGTAGCTTCTCATGTATAGATGCAAGCCGTTACAGGGCGCTTTCGCCCGTACGGCATGTATAAGGCACCGACCATTCGCGTCCCTAGCGAAACAAGGCTGTGAACTCCACGCACCCGAGCCTTGTACACACTCAAATCCTGGCCAATTGGTAGCCCTAAACACAGACCCACAGCACAAAGAAGCGGCACTGTGTGGCATGCACGTGAGTGGATGACCTGTGCCCCGCGGGCGCGAGCATCTTGTACAGCTCTGGTCTAGCTCCGCTTTCATCTTCTGTCCGCAGCCATGGGTGACGAGGAGGTCCAGGGCTTAGAGTGGACGGAACGCCTCAATCCCTTCAATATCCGACTTTGCTACATAGACAAGGAGGGATAAGGGGCGCAGCGGTGTGCGGGGTCGCAAGTAGAAGCCGGCAGTGGCTTGCTGAAGCGTTGCTCCAAGGTGGCCGCGTTGGTGGTGGACAATGGCAGCGGCATGTGCAAGGCCGGCTTTGCCGGGGACGACGCCCCCCGCGCCGTCTTCCCGTCCATCGTCGGCCGCCCCAAGATGCCAGGCATCATGGTGGGCATGGACCAGAAGGATCGCTTCTTGGGGATTTTTGGCTGGTGCGTAGTCTTCGCAGGGTTGATCTAGCCTGTTGCAAGTGTCTCGTGTTGCGTTTGTGCTTTCCCGATTGTGGGCATGGGGGTGTGTGCAGGACTCCTACGTGGGCGACGAGGCCCAGTCCAAGCGAGGTGTCCTCACCCTGAAGTACCCCATCGAGCATGGCATCGTCACCAACTGGGACGACATGGAGCCTTGGCCAAAAGCTGTGCAAGAGTGTGAAAGCATCGCCTGAGTGTTGCAAGACGGCATGAAGACATGAGGGAGCATGCGCGCGCCGCCCGTCCTAGGAGAAGATCTGGCACCACACCTTCTACAACGAGCTGCGCGTCGCCCCGGAGGAGCACCCGGTGCTGCTGACGGAGGCGCCGCTGAACCCGAAGGCCAACCGCGAGCGCATGACGCAGATCATGTTCGAGACCTTCAACGCGCTCTGGTCGAAAGCAAGACACGCCACAAGCCCACGAACCCGAAGCCCCGAAGAGGTTTGTCTTGCTTCTTCTTAGCACGAACCCGCGCAGTAGCTTCGCGCGTGCAATGCGCATTTTGTTGTCTCCGTTACATGAAAGAAAATCACTCTTCACGCTTCAGAGCTATCAGAGCTGCAAAGCGGTGGCCATAAGGTGCCTGCCATGTACGTGGCCATCCAGGCCGTGCTCTCCTTGTACGCCTCCGGCCGCACCACGGGCATCGTCATGGACCGTAAGCGAAATTAATCCTTAGCTATACGGGGGGGTTGGGCCAGGGGGGGTTGGGGGGGTTGGGGCGGTTGCGCGAATGTGTGAAGACGGGCCTAGGGTTTCAGGAGCCTTTTCCCCATAATTAGGAGTCGGCTTTTCTATGGTGCTTAGGTTTTGATATGTTTTAATTGCATGTGCTCGAGCAGGACAGCGGCGACGGCGTGTCGCACACGGTGCCGATCTACGAAGGCTACGCGTTGCCCCACGCCATCCTCCGCTTGGACCTGGCCGGCCGTGACCTCACGGAGTACATGATGAAGATCCTGACCGAGCGAGGCTATTCCTTCACCACCACGGCAGAGCGTGAGATTGTCCGGGACGTCAAGGAGAAGCTGTGCTACATTGCGCTGGACTTCGACAGCGAGATGAAGGCGGCCAGTGAGAGCAGCGACAAGGAGAAGACGTACGAGCTGCCCGACGGCAACATCATCACCGTGGGCGCCGAGCGCTTCCGCTGCCCGGAGGCCGGGCAAGGCTGTGTGAACCTGGTAGCTTAGAGCGCTGCAAAGTTTGATGCGAGGCCTTGCTACAAACGTGTGCCGACGTTGTCTGTAGTAAGCGCTGCAGCACGTGGCAGGTCCTGTTCCAGCCCAGCTTTGTGGGCAAGGAGGCCAGCGGCATCCACGACACGACCTTCCAGTCCATCATGAAGTGCGACGTGGACATCCGCAAGGACCTCTACTCCAACGTCGTGCTGTCTGGCGGCACCACCATGTTCCAGGGCATCGGCGAGCGCATGACCAAGGAGCTGACGGCCCTAGCGCCCTCCACCATGAAGATCAAGGTGGTGGCCCCCCCGGAGCGTAAGTACAGCGTGTGGATTGGAGGCTCCATCCTGTCCTCCCTGAGCACCTTCCAGCAGATGTGGATCTCCAAGGGCGAGTACGACGAGAGCGGCCCGACCATCGTGCACCGCAAGTGCTTCTGAGGTTTTCGAGGCTTCCGCGGCTTCTGAGGGGCTGGGAGGGAGCTGGGCAACGCCTTTGGCCAGACATGTCGAAGAGGGTCAAGCCCTCATGTTCATGCCTGAGCCGAAGGGTTCCGAAGCGCAATAGTGGCAGATCCATGGGTCTTAGAGTGATCCCGTCCAAGGGGGCAGATCACAGAGATTCACAGAGGACCGTTGGGTCGTTGTGGGGTGCTTGTGTTGATCCATCGAGTGATGGCGCAAAGCAGCTTTGCAAAATTTGTAGCTTCTCATGTATAGATGCAAGCCGTTACAGGGCGCTTTCGCCCTTACGGCATGTCTAAGGCATCGACCATTCGCGTCCCTAGCGAAACAAGGCTGTGAACTCTACGAACCCGAGCCTTGTACACCCTCTTTCAACACACGAATCCTGGCCAATTAGTAGCCCTAAACCCGCACCACAGCAAAAAGAAGCGGCACTGTGTGGCATGCACGTGAGTGGATGACCTGTGCCCCGCGGGCGCGAGCATCTTGTACAGCTCTGGTCTAGCTCCGCTTTCATCTTCTGTCCGCAGCCATGGGTGACGAGGAGGTCCAGGGCTTAGAGTGGACGGAACGCCTCAATCCCTTCAATATCCGACTTTGCTACATAGACGAGGAGGTATAAGGGGCGAAGCGGTGTTCGGGGTCGCAAGTAGAAGCCGGCAGTGGCTTGCTGAAGCGTTGCTCCAAGGTGGCCGCGTTGGTGGTGGACAATGGCAGCGGCATGTGCAAGGCCGGCTTCGCTGGGGACGACGCCCCCCGCGCCGTCTTCCCGTCCATCGTCGGCCGCCCCAAGATGCCAGGCATCATGGTGGGCATGGACCAGAAGGATCGCTTCTTGGGACTTTTTGGGTGGCGCGTAGTCTTCGCAGGGATCAAGCCTGTTGCAAGGGTCTCGTGTTGCGTTTGTGCTTTCCCGATTGTGGGCATGGGGTTTGTGCAGGACTCCTACGTGGGCGACGAGGCCCAGTCCAAGCGAGGTGTCCTCACCCTGAAGTACCCCATCGAGCACGGCATCGTCACCAACTGGGACGACATGGAGCCTTGGCAAAAGGCTGTGCAAGAGTGTGAAAGCATCGCCTTAGTTTTGCAAGACGGCATGAAGACATGAGGGAGCATGCGCGCGCCGCCCGTCCTAGGAGAAGATCTGGCACCACACCTTCTACAACGAGCTGCGCGTCGCCCCGGAGGAGCACCCGGTGCTGCTGACGGAGGCGCCGCTGAACCCGAAGGCCAACCGCGAGCGCATGACGCAGATCATGTTCGAGACCTTCAACGCGCTCTGGTCGAAAGCAAGACACGCCACAAGCCCACGAACCCGAAGCCCCGAAGAGTTTTGTCTTGCTTCTTCTTAGCACGAACCCGCGCAGTAGCTTCGCAGTAGCTTCGCCCACGCACTGCTCATCTTGCTGCCTCCGTTACATGAACTTAAGCAGAACATAACTTCTTCACGCCTCACAGTTGGGAAGCGGAGAAGAGGTGATCCGCGTCTTTTTTGGGGTATCTGCGTCTTTTTTTGGGTGTTATCTGCGTTTTTTGGGAGGGGTTATCTGTGTCTTTTTCGGCTGATTTCCTGCAGCTCGTCACACTTTTTGCTTCCACCGAGGGTTATCTGCGTCTTTAAAAAGACACAGATCACGCACAAGAAAAAAACAGATCACCCCCTTTCTGTTTAGGGTCTAGGGCTGTAGGGTTGAGGGTTTAGGGTTTAGGGTTTGGGGGGGGGGGGGGGGGGGGGGGAGGAAGAAAGCGGGGGGGGGGTTGGAGCGGGGCGCAGCCCCCCCGCATTTACAAACACAGTGCTTGTATTTTGGGTTAAGGTTTAGAGTTTAGGGTTGGGTTTAGGGTTTGAGCGGGGGGTTTCGGGGAAGGGAAAAAAAGAACCCCCCCCCTTTACAAGCACAGTGCCTGTACTATGAGTGTAAGGTTTAAGGATGAGGGTTTAGGGTTTAGGGTTCAAGAGCTCCTGGTCGAGCAGCTTCTCGTTTAGGCTCGTTAGAACATCGAAAAACACCCACGCACCCGAAGTTCCCATAACATTAAGAATACAAAGTTTCTTCTTATTATTAGGCTGGCTAAACAACAAAACAAATGACCACCTCTTAACAAACGAGAAGGTGGAAATGCTAAACGGCGGAGGCCTTGAGGCCCTGAAACCCTAAACGCCAGGCCTTGAGGCCCTGAAACTCTAAACACCAGGCCTTGTGGCCCTGAAACCCTAAACACCTGGCCTGGTGGCCCTGAAACCCTAAACACCTGGCCTTGTGGCCCTGAAACCCTAAACACCTGGCCTTGAGGCCCTGAAACCCTAAACACCAGGCCTTGAGGCTCTGGAACCCTAAGCACCGGGCCTTGAGGCCCGGAAACCCTAAACACCTGGCCTTGAGGCCCTGAAACCCTAAACACCAGGCCCGGAAACCCTGAAACCCTAAACGCCAGGCCTTGAGGCCCTGAAACCCTAAACACCAGGCCTCGAGGCCCTGAAACCTGAAACACCTGGCCTTAAACCTTAAGCCAGGCCATGAAGCCCTGAAACCCTAAACGCCAGGCCTTGAGGCCCTGAAACCCTAAACGCCCTGAAATTGAAACCCTAAAACGCCAAACCCCGGCAGGGTCTCAAGGGCTTAGGGTGTCAAAGGTTTAGGGTCTTAAGGGTTTAGGGTTTGAAGGGCTCAAGGCCCTACGCCGCCGGGCCTATGCCCACGAGTTTTGGGCCTTGCCTACGAATTTTGGGCCTTGCCCACGAATATTGGGGCCTTGCCCACGAAATTTTGGGTGTTGCCGAATTTTTGGGCCTTGCCCACAAATTGTTGGGCCTTGCCCACGAACCAAAGGCCCAAAAACTCGTGGGCAAGGCCCAAAACTTGTGGGCAAGGCCCAAAAACTCGCGGGCAAGGCCCAAAACCCGCTTTTGGACCTATGCACACGAATTTGATGGGCCTTTCCCCCACGAGTTTTTGGGCTTTGCCCACGAATCCAGTCAGGTTTATAATTATATGTTAGGAGAGGTTGAGGGAGTTTGGGTTCTAGGGCTTGAGGGTTGAGGTTTGGGGTTTAGGGTTTGGGGGGGGGGGGGGGGGGGGGGGGGGGAGAAGCGGGGGGGGGGGGGGGGGGTGGGGGGCGGGGAGCACCCCCCCCCCCCCCCCCCCGTCCCCATTTACAAGCACAGAGCTTGTATTGTGGGTTTAAGGTTTAGGGTTTAGGGTTTAGGGTTTAGGGCTTAGGGAGAACAAAAAGACATGGATAACGCCAAAAAAAGACACAGATAACGCCAAAACAAAAGACACAGATGACGCGACAAAACACAATGAAGCAAGCTGTTCCTCGAGACGTTCGAAAAAAGCATACACAAACATGACACAGATAACGCGAAAAAAAAAGACACAGATAAAGCAAAAAAAGACATAGATCACCCCCTTTCTTGGGAAGCGGTGGCCATAAGGTGCCTGCCATGTACGTGGCCATCCAGGCCGTGCTCTCCTTGTACGCCTCCGGCCGCACCACGGGCATCGTCATGGACCGAAAGCGAAGTTAAATTAGACCTCAGCCCGAGTCCTGAGCATCAACAAACCTCCGATTTACGGCCCTGGTCACTTGGGTTTTGGGTGGTTGGGGAGGGGTCGCATGGGCGGGGAATGGGGCTCCTGGCATTTGTAGGGTTTCCGGAGCTTTACTTGTGCAGGAACTGGGGTTTATGGTGCTTAGGCTTCAATATGTTTTAATTGCATGTGCTCGAGCAGGACAGCGGCGACGGCGTGTCGCACACGGTGCCGATCTACGAAGGCTACGCGTTGCCCCACGCCATCCTCCGCTTGGACCTGGCCGGCCGTGACCTCACGGAGTACATGATGAAAATCCTGACCGAGCGAGGCTACTCCTTCACCACCACGGCAGAGCGTGAGATTGTCCGGGACGTCAAGGAGAAGCTGTGCTACATCGCGCTGGACTTCGACAGCGAGATGAAGGCGGCCAGCGAGAGCAGCGACAAGGAGAAGACGTACGAGCTGCCCGACGGCAACATCATCACCGTGGGCGCCGAGCGCTTCCGCTGCCCGGAGGCCGGGCAAGGCTGTGTGAATCTGGTAGCTTAGAGCGCTGCAAAGTTTGATGCGAGGCCTTGCTACAAACGTGTGCCGACGTTGTCTGTAGTAAGCGCTGCAGCACGTGGCAGGTCCTGTTCCAGCCCAGCTTCGTGGGCAAGGAGGCCAGCGGTATCCACGACACGACCTTCCAGTCCATCATGAAGTGTGACGTGGACATCCGCAAGGACCTCTACTCCAACGTCGTGCTGTCTGGCGGCACCACCATGTTCCAGGGCATCGGCGAGCGCATGACCAAGGAGCTGACGGCACTGGCGCCCTCCACCATGAAGATCAAGGTGGTGGCCCCCCCGGAGCGCAAGTACAGCGTGTGGATTGGAGGCTCCATCCTGTCCTCCCTGAGCACCTTCCAGCAGATGTGGATCTCCAAGGGCGAGTACGACGAGAGCGGCCCGACCATCGTGCACCGCAAGTGCTTCTGAGGTTTTCGAGGCTTCCGCGGCTTCTGAGGGGCTGGGAGGGAGCTGGGCAACGCCTTTGGCCAGACATGTCGAAGAGGGTCAAGCCCTCATGTTCATGCCTGAGCCGAAGGGTTCCGAAGCGCAATAATCACAGATCCATGGGTCTTAGAGTGATCCCGTCCAAGGGGGCAGATCACAGAGATTCACAGAGGACCGTTGGGTCGTTGTGGGGTGCTTGTGTTGAGCCATCGAGTGATGGCGCAAAGCAGCTTTGCAAAATTTGTAGCTTCTCATGTATAGATGCAAGCCGTTACAGGGCGCTTTCGCCCGTACGGCATGTCTAAGGCATCGACCATTCGCGTCCCTAGCGAAACAAGGCTGTGAACTCTACGCACCCGAGCCTTGTACACCCTCTTTCAACACACGAATCCTGGCCAATTAGTAGCCCTAAACCCGCACCACAGCAAAAAGAAGCGGCACTGTGTGGCATGCACGTGAGTGGA
Source organism: Symbiodinium natans (assembly GCA_905221605.1). Lineage (NCBI taxonomy): Eukaryota > Dinophyceae > Suessiales > Symbiodiniaceae > Symbiodinium > Symbiodinium natans. The sequence continues at coordinate 821,383 of CAJNDS010001557.1, forward strand.
TGACCTGTGCCCCGCGGGCGCGAGCATCTTGTACAGCTCTGGTCTAGCTCCGCTTTCATCTTCTGTCCGCAGCCATGGGTGACGAGGAGGTCCAGGGCTTAGAGTGGACGGAACGCCTCAATCCCTTCAATATCCGACTTTGCTACATAGACGAGGAGGTATAAGGGGCGAAGCGGTGTTCGGGGTCGCAAGTAGAAGCCGGCAGTGGCTTGCTGAAGCGTTGCTCCAAGGTGGCCGCGTTGGTGGTGGACAATGGCAGCGGCATGTGCAAGGCCGGCTTCGCCGGGGACGACGCCCCCCGCGCCGTCTTCCCGTCCATCGTCGGCCGCCCCAAGATGCCAGGCATCATGGTGGGCATGGACCAGAAGGATCGCTTCTTGGGGATTTTTGGGTGGCGCGTAGTCTTCGCAGGGATCGAGCCTGTTGCGAGGGTCTCGTGTTGCGTTTGTGCTTACCCGATTGGGTGCATGGGGTTTGTGCAGGACTCCTACGTGGGCGACGAGGCCCAGTCCAAGCGAGGTGTCCTTACCCTGAAGTACCCCATCGAGCACGGCATCGTCACCAACTGGGATGACATGGAGCCTTGGCCTAGATTGCCAAAGTCGTGAAAGCATCGCCTGAGTGTTGCAAGACGGCATGAAGACATGAGGGAGCATGCGCGCGCCGCCCGTCCTAGGAGAAGATCTGGCACCACACCTTCTACAACGAGCTGCGCGTCGCCCCGGAGGAGCACCCGGTGCTGCTGACGGAGGCGCCGCTGAACCCGAAGGCCAACCGCGAGCGCATGACGCAGATCATGTTCGAGACCTTCAACGCACCCTGGTCGACCGCAAGAAACGCCACAAGCCCACGAGCCCGAAGCCCCGACCAAGTCTTGTCTTGTTTCTTCTTAGAACGCCCCATCCCGCACGAACCCGTGCAGTAGCTTCGCCCAAGCAGAACATAGCTTCTTCACAGCTGGGAAGCGGCGGCCATGAGGTGCCTGCCATGTACGTGGCCATCCAGGCCGTGCTCTCCTTGTACGCCTCCGGCCGCACCACGGGCATCGTCATGGACCGTAAGCGAAATTAATCCTTAGCTATATGGGGGGGTTGGGGGGGTTGGGGGGGTTGGGGCGGTTGCGCGAATGTGTGAAGACGGGCCTAGGGTTTCAGGAGCCTTTTCCCCATAATTAGGAGTCGGTTTTTCTATGGTGCTTAAGTTTTGATATGTTTTAATTGCATGTGCTCGAGCAGGACAGCGGCGACGGCGTGTCGCACACGGTGCCGATCTACGAAGGCTACGCGTTGCCCCACGCCATCCTCCGCTTGGACCTGGCCGGCCGTGACCTCACGGAGTACATGATGAAGATCCTGACCGAGCGAGGCTATTCCTTCACCACCACGGCAGAGCGTGAGATTGTCCGGGACGTCAAGGAGAAGCTGTGCTACATCGCGCTGGACTTCGACAGCGAGATGAAGGCGGCCAGCGAGAGCAGCGACAAGGAGAAGACGTACGAGCTGCCCGACGGCAACATCATCACCGTGGGCGCCGAGCGATTCCGCTGCCCGGAGGCCGTGTGAATCTGGTAGCTTAGAGCACTGCAAAGTTTGATGCGAGGCCTTGCTACAACCTTGTGCCGACGTTGTCTGTAGTGAGCATTGCGTCATGTGGCAGGTCCTGTTCCAGCCCAGCTTTGTGGGTAAGGAGGCCAGCGGCATCCACGACACGACCTTCCAGTCCATCATGAAGTGCGACGTGGACATCCGCAAGGACCTCTACTCCAACGTCGTGCTGTCCGGTGGCACCACCATGTTCCAGGGCATCGGCGAGCGAATGACCAAGGAGCTGACGGCCCTGGCGCCCTCCACCATGAAGATCAAGGTGGTGGCCCCCCCGGAGCGCAAGTACAGCGTGTGGATTGGAGGCTCCATCCTGTCCTCCCTGAGCACCTTCCAGCAGATGTGGATTTCCAAGGGCGAGTACGACGAGAGCGGCCCGACCATCGTGCACCGCAAGTGCTTCTGAGCTGAGGGGAGTGATTGGAACACAGTTTCGATTGCCAGTCTGCAGGAGTCATGTCGAAGAGGGTCTAGCCCTCATGTTCATGGCACCTACAGCCTTACAGGTCAATCCAATTCCTGACCGCGACGTCAAGGGGACGCGTCAGTTTGCAAAGTGACCCCTCAAAGCCATCTCAGCCCTAAGCCCTTAGACCTAATCCCTAAACCCTAAACCCTAAACCCTCAACCCTAAACCCCTTATAAGGCCTTAGTGTGCGATAATGTGCATGTCCACCCCCTCCGTAATGTCGCACTCCTTTCTTTGGAAGCCCTTCCCAAAGAGGAGGCCAACCCCCCCCCCCCCGCCTTCAAAAATCAAAGCGGTATAGGGTTCCCTTTAAGTGGAGCTCTGAGTAGGGCATCTGGGAAGTTAGAGTGTCCCTACTGTTTAATGGGTACTTTAGCCCGCACCGGAAACCGGTGCCCTAGATTTCCCTAAACCCAAACCCTAAAGCCTGAACCCTGAACTCTGAACTCTGCACCCTGAACCCTGAAGCCTAAACCCTACTGAGCTCGATCCCCGAGCCCTGGCACCCTAAACCAAGCCCTCAAAAGCCGCAGATTCGCACGCCTTAAGCCCCGTCACCGCGGTTTCGATCTCGACGCCCACTGGGCCTGTGGTTTGTCGGGTTTAAGGAGCAGATTTTTCTCACTTTCAGAGGTGGGGACACCGAGGCCCGCGAAGCCTTAGAATCTCAGGGTCGAGGATGCGGGTTTTAGAGGGTGCAAGCTTTAAGGATTAAGAGGGCTCTAAGCCCCAAACTCTACGCCCTATAAATCCTTATCCCAAAGACCCGGACGCAGCGCCCGGTTAGCGCGCAGGTGCCCAACAGTCGGCTCGACGGCATTTCTGCCCATGAGCCGAGTCACAGGGTTTGTTGAGGTGTTTCAATAAGGGGGTTTTGGGTGTAAAGGGTTTGCAGTTTGCAGGAAGAAGGGCTTAGGGTTAAAAGGATTTATGCGTTAGGAGTCTTTGAGACTTGGGGCGGGGGGGTACCGGACTTTTAGGCATCTTCTCATGCTCAAGGTTTGGGGTTCAAGGACTCCTTGAGTTCGGGTTAAGGGTTGGCCGTTCATTTAAGCCGGGTCAGTCTTCACGTGTGATTAGTATTCGGCCGACGAAGCTTCCTCATTTTTTCGAGAGACGTGTTCTGAAACCTCCACCGCTCAGGAAATATGGGGTTTAGGGTTTAGGGTTTAGGGTTTAGGGTTTAGGGTTTAGGGTTTAGGGTTTAGGAGCCCTAAACCCTAAACTACAAGCCCCGCAAATCTGGCAGGAGGCTGGCTGATGACTAAGATTCTACTGAAGTAGGAAAACCCATACTGACCCTAAACCCTAAACCCTAGAACTTAAACCGAACACAAACGCCTTGCCCGCGCGACACCGACACCGACACCGGTCCCTTCAAGAATCGCGTGAAGCAACATAGGAATCGGAATATTTACTAATAGTAATCCCTTCTGGTCCCTTCAATAATATACGATATTTACCGCCAAAAAATGATTATGCCAATAGTATTCCCTTCAGACCCCTTTGAAATTAAACTTTCAGTATAATTACCCCCCCCCCAAAAAACCTGTTCTAATCATTAAGGGCCCTGTGGTGTCGGATCCTGGCTGCCCAGGATACGCGCTTGGTCTATGAGGCGTCGGAGCTTCTTGACATAGGCACCGGGCTGAGACTACCTAAACCCTACCCTAAACCCTAAACCCGAAGCCCTCAGCCCTGAACCCTAAACCCTAAACCCTAAGCCCTAAGCCCTAAACCCTACACCCTAAACCCTGAACCCTGAACCCTGAACCCTAAACCTAGGCCTAAACCCTAAAGGCCTAGTCCTAAGGGGTTTGGGGTTTCTGGGGAGTTTAGGGTTTACAGTAGTTTCTTAGTTGAAGTTTTTTAGAAGTTGAGTTCTGGGCCTGGGGTTTCTGAATTTGGGGGGGGGGATAATTATGCGGTTTACATTCATCTAACACCATCTTGTAACGATATGGTCACTTCTCCAAAATATGGTCCCGTTTGGGTTCGTTATAACAATTTAGTTCACCCGAAAAGGGACCATTATTGAGAGAGCTGACCATAAATCAACCTTGTCTTATGTGAAACAGGGTTTATATGACTGTTATTGGTGAGTGTATATAAGGTTCCTCTTTAATATAGGTGAGTGTAAATGTTGGGTGTCCTTTTGGGGGTACAACAAATATAAACCCCTACTTCATTCATATCAGTATATGATTGTAACGGGATCCAATGACGAGTCCCTGTGTCCAATGCTTTGGCGGCCGCAGGGTTTTGGGGGGTCAAGGGTTCGGGTTCAGGGTTAGGGTTTAGGGTTTAGGGTTAGGGTTTAATTAGGGTTTAGGGTTTAGGGCTTAGGGCTTAGGGCTTAGGGCTTAGGGCTTAGGGCTTAGGGCTTAGGGTTACAGGGTTTAGGGACCCTAAACCCTAAACCCTAATTGCTCAAGCCTCTGTACCTTGGAATTATTCCAATGTTAAAAGAAATGCCTAGAAACTCATCGAAAGTCCGCCAGATTCCGCGAAACTTCCCCGCTACTTCAATATAAACTAAGGCTTAGGGTTTGTGGTTTAGGATCCAAACCCGATGTTGCATATAGTACCGACCACAGCCGGCGGAGTTACTAACAACCTTTGACTTGGGTCGTTCTCTAAAGTGGGCCCCTTTTGCACGGCACCTTCTAAACAAGACAAAGAGGAAGCCCTAAACCCTAAACTCTAGACCCTAAACCCCACAACTTAATCCCTAAACCCGAAACCCTCAACCCTCGTTTAGAGAACTGTCCAGTTCCTGTCTCGGCGCCGCCTTCTCAGGTGCAGACAAGGAGCTGCCGCGGGGATCCCGGAGACGTCATCTTAGGGTTTAGGGTTCAGGGTTTAGGGTTTAGGGTTCAGGGTTTAGGGTTCAGGGTTTAGAGTTCAGGGTTTAGGATGTAGGGTGAAGGGTTGTTTAGGGATGCTATGTGTAACCCCAAGCACTAGACTGTAGACCCTCGACATCGAGCTCTCAGGTCGAAGTCTAGCTTGGCTTAGCTACCAGGACTTGGGTGTAGGTTCCCCGTTAAACCCGAAAAGGCACACTGTTTATTCCTAGGGTTTAGGGGTTAGGGTTTTTGGGTTTAGGGTCTAGGGTTTAGGGTTTAGGGTAGGTTGCTCTTGGGTCTCGGCCACCATGAGCTTCCATGTCATCTGCATAACCTACTGTCTCTCAGTAGGGACTAAGGGAATTAGGGTTGATATTCCCCAAAATATTCCCTTTCAGAGGATGGGGTTTATATACCCCTATACAATCCCTTAAAGGGGATAGGGCTTATATCCCATAAGGCACGGAAGGTGCCTACTTCCCTTGTTTCCGACGAAAAGCCAGCAGGTCTATGCTGTCACTGGCTGCTCTCTGCTGATCTAATGCTCATCCCCCAAATCCTAAACACCTTGAACACCCTAAACACCCTGAACCCCCCTATCTCCCTATTCCCCCCAAACCCTAAATCAACCCTAACCCCCCAAACCCCTAGCCTAAGCCCTAAGCCCTAAGCCCAAAGCCCTAAACCCTAAGCCCTAAGCCCTAAACCCTAAGCCCTAAACCCTAAACCCTAAACCCTAAGCCCTAAACCCTAAGCCCTAAGCCCTAAACCCTAAACCCTAAACCCTAAACCCTAAGCCCTAAACCCTACAGAAACCTTCGACCCCCCAGCCCCTTTAGCCTGAGGCCCGTCATCGGCGGTCGGTCCCTGGCAGTCCTCGTCCGCTACGCCGAGAAAACGCTCCTACGGCTCAATTTAGGGTTTAGGGTTTAGGGTTTAGGGTTTAGGGTTTAGGGTTAGGGTTTAGGGTTTAGGGTTTAGGGTTTACGGGTTAGTTCAGGTGTGTTGTTGGGGTTTGGGGTTGGGGCCTTTGGGGTTCAGAGCCTCGGGTTTAATTACAGTTTTCAAATCCCACAATTTGTGGGAACCCTAAGCCCTGGACTCCCAGAAGACTTGGGCAGCTTGGCGCAGGGTTTCGGGCCTGAGGCCTTTAGGGTTTAGGGTTTAGGGTTTAGGGTTTAGGGTTTAGGGTTTAGGGTTTAGGGTTTAGGGTTCAGGGTTCAGGGTTCAGGGTGTAGGGAGGGTTGAGTTGAAGGCTTTAGGCACATGTGGTCGTAACGTGCGTTTCGGCCCCTCTGAGGCCAAACCAAAGCATGACGTCATGCCTAAACCCCTATGCAGCCCTACACAACCCAAGCCGTATACCCTAAACCCTACACCCTACACCCTAAACTCTAAACCCTAAACCCTAAACCCTACACCCTAAACCCTAAACCCAAAACCCTCAACCCTAAACCTTACGCATGTTTCAAGCACTAGGCCGCCCCATGCACCCGGAAGTTTGAGGCTGAAGTGGACAGCGACCTACCCCTGAGCCGCTGGTGCTGCGCTGGCTCGGCGCTTGGGCTTTCGGGCTGGGGGTTTATGGTTTAGGGATAGGGTTTAGGCTTAGGGTTTAGGTTTGAGGGTTTAGTGTTTCGGGTTTCGGGTTTGGGTTTAGGGATCCGGGTTACAAATTGCGGGATTTGAAATTTGTAAACCGAAGGCTTTGAACCTGAACGCCCCAACCCCAAACCCCAACAACACACCTTAACTAACCCTTAAACCCTAAACCCCAAACCCCAAAGCCTAAATCCTAAACCCTAAACCCTTTAAACGACAAAGCGTGCCTTCTAAAGCCAAGCCTCTTGAGCACAAAGCAGACATGAAGAGCTCCGTGCCACCCTGAGTCCCAAACCCTGAAACCTTAAACCCTAAAGCCTGAACTTCCCAATGGGTTTAGGGTTTAGGGTTTAGGGTTTAGGGTTTAGGGTTTGGGGTTTAGGGTTTAGGGTTTAGGGTTTAGGGTTTAGGGATTGCTGAGGGGGCACCCCCCAGCGGTAGTTCCGCATAGGGTTTACAGTAAGGGGGTCTAGCCAGAGGGGCTTAGGAGGCAAGCTCGGGGGTGTTTTTGCTATTTTGGGATTTAGGGTTTAAGGGCGCCTCAGGGGGTTTAGGGGGCACGTCTTTTAAGCCTGCAGCCCGAACTTTGCGGGCAGACTCCCCCCCGGAGTGTTTAGAGCGCCTGCACACAGAGGGAACCTCGCCGGAGCTGATGGCTTGAAATCAGAGCCATCTGCTCAGTGGTGGAGCGCGTGATCGACTGTTAGACCATTAGTTTTGTCTGGCGAGCTCTATGGTAGGGAAGCAGGGAATGAGGCGCTCCCATCTGATCCCTTAGAGGGCTGTATGGGGTAGACTTAACCCCTAAACCGTAAACCCTAAACCCTAAACCCTAAACCCTAAACCCTAAACCCTAAACCCTAAAACTTCCCCCTTTGAAGGGTTAGGACTAGGGGGATGGAAGGTCTCTCATTCCCGAATTCCCCTATGGAGCGCGCTCGGGAAGGGAGCTTTCCCCAGAAGCGGGCCCGTCCCTAAACCCTAAACCCTAACCCTAAACTCTAAACCCTAAACCCTAAACCTTGAACCCTAAACCCTAAACCCTAAACCCTAATACCTCTTAAAGCAAGGTTGGCCACGCTTACAAAGGGACCAAAGAGGGCAAGAGCAGCTGGCAATACAAGCTTTCAAGTGGCCGTCGTCATAGCACCCTAAGTCCCTAAGCCCTGTAAACCCCAAAGGGCGATGCCTCAGACGCCAGGGTCTGAACCTAGCTAAGCATCAGGCCTACCCGGGTTTAGGGTTTAGGGCCTCGAGTTTGGGCAGCCCCCCTGAAGCCTCCATTTTCAAGACTCTTCTCCTCGCCAAGTCTGCCGAAGGCTCACTCTGCCAAAGTGGTGAAGAGTGCACAGTTAGGTGGCCAACACGCTTGCCCTCAGCACTAAAGACCCCGGAATCCCTATATTCTCTAAGTTGTAGGGCCCCTTTTTGGGGGGGTCGGTATTATAAGGGTGCCGCATTATATATATATATATATATATATAGGACTCAACAAAAGGACCCGAACTTAGGGAGCTACCCAGATTGCTGGAGAGAAGAGAGAGCGAGAAAGGTAGCTGTGAACGCGCTGCTCCGTTGCTTCGTCCCTTCTAAACCCCAAAAGCCCTAAACACTAAACCCCTAAACCCCAAACCCCAAACCCCAAACCCCAAACCCCAAACCCCAAACCCCAAACCCCAAACCCCAAACCCCAAACCCCAAACCCCAAACCCTAAACCCTAAACCCTAAACCCCAAACCCTAAACCCTAAACCCTAAACCCTAAACCCTAAACCCAAGCCTCATTGCCGGACCTCCTTGGCCACCTGGCGCCATCCCCATCGGGGCCTGTTAGGTCCCTGCGCTCCCAACAAAATCGGAGCCGCAAAGTCTTCTTCAAAAATCCTCCCTTAATGTAGGGTTTAGGGTTTAGGGCTAGGGTTTAGGGTTTAGGGTTTAGGGTTTAGGGTTTAGGGTTTAGGGCTTCGGGTTTAGGGTGTAGGGTTTCGGGTTTTCAAAAATCAGGATCATGGCCCAGAGCCTCCTGAATTCTATACACCATAAGGTTCCCTGAAAAGCCCCTTGAACCCCAAAAACGATACCCTCTTCAGTCCCAGGTTCCTCTTGGGTTATCTTCCAGGCCCTAGACCCTGAAACAGCCCCGGCTCGCGCTGGGATGAGTTGCTCGCGTCTCCGCGCGATTTCAAATCTCAAAAGAGCGCCGGACGATTTCAAGCTGTCTGGGCCCTGTTTGCCTGAACCCGAAACACTAAATTCGACCCTAGACCCTAGACCCAAGGCCAAGACCTGAAACCTTGGAATCCCTGAAGCCAGTGCTATTCTACATGGGCCCTTAGTACGGTCCCTTACCCTTGTTTACAGGGATCTGAAGTATGGGCCCTTGTTATATAGAGTGCACATGAGGGTTATATAACAAGGGACCCAAATTAAGGGCCCATACTTCGGATCCCCTATCTGTGCTTGAGGTTTAGGTCTTAGGGTTGAGGGACCCTTCCCTTTCACTACCAGCCAGGCGCCCTTGAGCAGAGTGTTGGGTTTAGGGGCTTCATGACCCAGAACCCTGAACCCTAAACCCTAAACCAATGGCCTTCGGATCGGTTTTGGGGTTTTGCTGTGTGGGAGGGCTTGTTATTGCTTTCAGGGCTACAGCGGGCTGTTGAATTTGGGGGGTTGGGTGTTTTGGGTTTAGGCTTTAGGGTTCCGGGCTACAGCGGGCTTCAAATGAGGGTTGCGGTTTTCGGAAAGAATGGCTCGGCTCTGCGAAAGCTCTCCCGCCTTCGTAGGCCTTTTAACGGCCGACGCTCCAAACACATGAGCTCGCAGACACCCTCAAGCCCAAAGCCCTGAACCCTAAACCCTAACCCTAAACCCTAAACCCTAAACCCTAAACCCTAAACCCTAAACCCTAAACCCTAAACCCTAAACCCTAAACCCTAAACCCTAAACCCTAAACCCTAAACCCTAAACCCTAAACCCTAAACCCTAAACCCTAAACCCTAAACCTAACCCTAAACCCTAAACCCTAAACCCTAAACCCTAAACCCTAAACCCTAAACCCTAAACCCTAAGCCCTAAGCCCTAAGCCCTAAGCCCTAAGCCCTAAGCCCTAAGCCCTAAGCCCTAAGCCCTAAACCCTAAACCCTAGCCAGAAGCGCCATGCCGAAGAAGAAGCCCCAGCACCTCTTCGAGCGGGTCCGGCCCCCAAGCTCCCAGAGGCCCGGCCTCGGGCCGCCCCCAGGGTTTAGGGTTTAGGGTTTAGGGTTTCGGGTTTTAGGGTTTAGGGTTTAGGGCTAGGGGTTCGGGTTGCTCTAGATTCGGGTTGTTTCGGGAGCGGTTAGGGGTTTAGGGTTAGGGTCTAGGGGTTTAGGGGTTTAGGGGTTTAGGGGTTAAGGGGTTTAGGGGTTTAGGGGTTTAGGGTTTTAGGGGTTTATGGGGTTTAGGGCTTGTAGGGTAGTTTAAGGTTTAGGGTTAGTAGGGTTTTCCCACAACTCCCGAAACCCTAAACCTAAAACCCTAAACCCGAAGCCCAAAGTCACAGGCTGTGGATGTGGCTCTTCAGCCTTAATCCTCCCCCCAAGTATTCCCAAGTGGGTAGTTCTCTAACTTAGGGTTCCTTTTTGGATAAAGGGGAGGCGGGGAAACCCTAGACTCTAGACCCTAAACCCTCAACCCTAAACCCTAAACCGTAAACCCTAAACCCTATACGCCCTACACGTTAAGCCCTAAACCAAAGAGCTGAGGTCACGCTGCTGGCTTCTGCTTCGCCAGAGCGGCTTGAGCTTCCCGTCGGCCGGGCCTCCCGAGACGCTAACGCCTAAACCCTGAACCCTGACATTTAGGGTTTAGGGTTTAGGGTTTAGGGTTTAGTGTTTGGGGTTTTGGGTTTAGGAGGGTTTAGGAGAAGAGGGGTACCTTATTGGGATCCTTTTTATAAGGGCATCCTCCTATTTGGGGGTCCCTTGTTAGCGTAAGACATTTAGGGTTTAGGGTTTGGGGTTTGCCGTTTCGGGGTTTTAGGGTAGAGGCCTGTTGAAGGTGGAAGCGCGCTACGTAGGGGTTTAGGGTGTGCCCGGAAATATAGCCCAATGACACCACCCTACATCAAGGCTCTGAAGTCGAGAGCCCTGTTGCTGCGCTGGGATACCTTCCTTGGGGGGCTTCAGATTTAGGGGTTAGGGCCCAGAGGGTTCGTGGGGCTGAATTAGGGTACCAAAACCCTCCTCTAGCATACGCTGCTGCAGTGTCATCCTTCAAGGGGAACACCCTCATGCAACCAACTACGCACATGAATCATGCAGATTGCCGGATCCGTTCATGAGGAACTAAAAGCCCAGGTGTGGAGGTGTCATCAGCTTGTTCTTGAGTCACGTCATTATTACACCGTGTGTGCCCCTGATAGTATTGTTCTTCATGACGTTTTCGGAGCAGCCGTGAAATGCTGGAGGAGAGGGGAGATGGTGTCGGCAGTAGCGCCGGTCCGTAGCCCTGAAGTTCATCAGCTGCTGTTTAAGTCCCCAATTCCCGCCAGCCATGGAACTAAAAATCGGGTTCTGGGATGTGGGGGTCAGGCTGTTTGAGGATCATCTACTCATTTGCAGGGGTCGGGAAAGTTCGAGTATGCAATCCCGACCCTGACGGTAACCAGAGACCCCAACCCCAAACCCCAAAACCACGAAGCCCAATCCTTAAACGCCCGAAGCCCGAAATCCCACCCCAAACCCTAAGCCCTGAACCCCAAACCCTAAACCTTCCACCTAAACCCTACACCCTAAACCCTAAGACCCAAACCCGAAACCCTTAGACCTATCCTGGAGGCACCACGGTGGGGGAATGTCGCATGGCGGTGGAGAGCAGTGGCGTTCTCAGCCGGCGGTGCCTTTTGTACATTGTTTGGCAAGGTTTAGGGTTTAGGGTTCAGGGTTCAGGGTTCACAGGGTTTAGGTTTAGAGTCTAGGGTTTAGGGTTTCGGGTTAGCAAGGTTTACTGGGTCAGCAGTTTTGAGTGTGGAGGCTGCTCCACATTCTGGGCTCCATTTTGTTTCCCTGACTGACCTTTGCATGGAAGACTCTATTTACCTACAGATTAGAAGTAGCTAACCCTTAATTAGTGAGTATGACCCATAAAACTGTAGGTAAAGAGGGTCCCAGGCAAGTCTGTTTCAAAGTAAGTCCCACTCCTGGCGCCCATCAGCCTCCGACCCATCTGACACCAAAACGCTGCTCCGCTCAAGCTCGGCACGGTTTTTGGGTCACTTACCGCAATAATACGGATATATGGTACATAAATGGTCTTAACCCTAAACCCTAAACCCTAAACCCTACACCCTACACCCTAAACCCTAAACCCTAAACCCTAAACCCTAAACCCTAAACCCTAAACCCTAAACCCTAAACCTTAAACCCTAAACCCTAAACCCCAAACCCCCCTCTAAGTGACAAAGTGTGCAAGTTCCTTAACAACCAGGAATTGAAGGAGTTGGGGATTCTTCAGGCATTGGGGCTTCCAGGGAAACCAGATTCGTGCCGCAGTTTTGTTGTTAATGGTCCTGTCCCAGGGCCCTAAACCCCAAACCCCAAACCCCAAACCCCAAGCCCTAAGCCCTAAACCCTAAACCCTAAACCCTAAACCCTAACCCTAAACCCTATAAACCCTATAAACCCTATAAACCCTATAAACCCTATAAACCCTATAAACCCTATAAACCCTATAAACCCTAAACCCTAAACCCTAAACCCTAAACCCTAAACCCTAAACCCGAAACCCTAAACCCTAAACCCCAAACCCTAAACCCTAAACCCTAAGCCCTAAACCCTAAACCCTAAACCCTAAACCCGAAACCCTAAACCCTAAACCCCAAACCCTAAACCCTAAACCCTAAACCCTAAGCCCTAAGCCCCAAACCCTAAACCCTAAACCCTAGACCCTAGACAAGCCTCATGCCAAGAGTGGGGCTGGCCCGGCGGGCGGCTCCTCTTCTTCGGTTCGGACGCGGCGCTGTGCCTTGGCAGAAGGGGTTTAGGGTTTAGGGTTTAGGGTTTAGGGTTTAGGGTTTAGGGTTTGGGGTTTGGGGTTTGGGGTTTAGGTTCGAAGGTTCTGTCCCTTGGCAGAAGGGGCTTCAGGCTTAGGGGGTTGAGGGGTTTAGGGATAAAGGGTTTAGGGTTTGGGGTTTAGGGTCTTCAGGGGGTTTGGGGGGCTTGCGAAGTTGAAGGTTTAGGGAATTTAGAGGTTTTGCGGTTGCGGAAACGAAGGCTCCATGTTGCAAGATTGGTTCACGCTCCTACCCCCATGGGGCCCGTCCTCCTGGCCCCAACATATCCCTAAACCCTACATCCCAAAATCCCAAACCCGAAACCCGAAGCCCTAAACCCTAAACCCTAAACCCTGCACCCTGCACCCTGCACCCTGAACCCTGAACCCAAGCCCTCAATCCAGCGAAGCCCTGTGAACTCCCAATAAGAGAAGAACCCGGAAGCCCAACCAGCTCCTAAGACATGAAACCAGGGCTTAGGGCTTAGGGCTTAGGGTTTAGGGTTTAGGGCTTAGGGTTTAGGGTTTAGGGTTTAGGGATACACCCCAAACCTCCTTTTCACTTGAACCTGCCGAAACGACTCCCATGGAGGCTCTGGGACGACCTCCACCCGCTCGTCGGCGGTGGCTCGGCGGAACGGTTTGGCCTAGCACCCCAAAACCGTGAAACGGGTAGGGTTTTGGGGGGGGGGGGGGGGGGGGGGGGGGGGGAGAGCTTCGGGGGGGTTGAGAGTGTTTAGGGGTAGCGTTCAGGGTGTTCCAGGTAGTGTTTAGGGAGTTTAGGGTTTAGGGTTTAGGGTTTAGGGTTTAGGGTTTAGGGTTTAGGGTTTAGCCCCCAGGGTCCAAGGAATGTGTTGGAGAAAGGGTCGCCTCCCCGAGAGGCAGCGTCATCGTCGGCCGCTCTCCGTGGCCAGCAGCTCTGCCCAAGAGAGAGGGGGCGTCAGGGGGTGTAGGGGTTTAGGGTTTAGGGTTTAGGGTTTAGGGCTTCAGGGTTTTGGGGCTTTGGGGCGTTTTGTTTTGGGTTTTGCGAGGTGACTTTGGGAGGAGTGGAGGGGTCTCAGCACCCTGAAAGATTGCTGTGCTCTGCTGCATGATGGGTCGGTTCTACATTGGGGAGGGGGGGGGGGGGCATATGTTTCCTGATAAGCGCCTTTAAACCAAAACGGGCACCCTGGTTTTTCCTGGTTGCTCTTGCGTCTGGCCATAGGTTCCGGCGGGCTGCAGGTTTAGCATAAAATCTCCATGCAGGGGAGGTTTCCATGACATGAACCCCTCGTGTCTTCAGGGTTCCCATCATTAGGACTGTGGCAGGGTTTAGGGTTTAGGGTTTTGGGTTTTGGGTTTTGGGCTTAGGGTTTAGGGTCTAGGGTTTGGGGTTTAGGGTTTAGGGTTTAGGGTTTGGGGCTTAGAGCGGACCGTATCGTGGAACCCGAAACCTTCACCCTGGAGTGACAAGTTCAGGGTTGAGGGCTTAGGGTTCAGGTCTTCGGGTTCAGGTCCAGGCTTCAGGGTTTAGGGCTTAGGGTTTTGGGTAGTGTCCAGGCTTTAGCGTTCCGGGTTCAGGGTCTAGGGTGGTGTAGGGTTTGGGGGCGCAGGGGCAAGCCGAAGTTCTCAATACCCCGCAAAACCCGATGTCTAGGTGTTAGTTCACCCTGAACCCTGAACCCTCAACCTTACAAGCCCCTAAATTCTAAAGCCCCAAGTCCTGAATCCTCAGCTTCACAAACCTAAACTTTCTGAACGCAACAGCACGTGGGGGCTACGGGTTTAGGGTTTAGGGCTACGGGTTTAGGGTTTGGGGTTTAGGGTTTAGGGCTACGGGTTTAGGGTTTGGGGCTAAAAGGCCGTTAAACGCCAACTAGACCCGCAAAGTGTTGCCAGGTGACAGTGGTCCTGTGGCTTCCAGAGCCCACGGGCCATCAAGTCACACCCCTGGCGTGCTGGGGGGTGCAGGGGTCTGCCCTAACCCCTAAACCCTAAACCCTAAACCCCAAACCCCAAGCCCTAAACCCCTAAACCCTAAACCCTAAACCCTAAACCCTAAACCCTAAACCCCAAACCCTAAACCCTAAACCCTAAACCCTAAACCCCAAACCCTAAACCCTAAACCCGAAACCCTAAACCCTATTTGGGGGGAGGGTTTAGGGTTTAAGGTTTAGGGTTTAGGGTTTAGGGTTGAGGGTTTTTTGGGGGGAGGGCTCTTCAGCAAATAGAATTTCCCCTGGCAGGCTGCTTTGGGGTTTTGGGGCTCGTGAAGCCAGGGGCGCGATGGTTCTTAGGGTTTAGGGTTTAGGGTTTAGGGTTTAGGGCTTATGGGACTTTTGGGGTTTAGGTTTAGGAAGTTTCGTTTTTTAGGATCCCACTTAAGACCCAAGCTTACGACCTGAAACCCCGAACCCTAAACCTGAAAACACCCTAAACCCTAAACCCCTCAAACCCTAAACCCCTAAACCCAGTAAACCCATAAACCCCTAAACCCCCAGATCCTAACCTCTGAAACCGGAGGTCAGTAGCAAACAGCGGCTCTTCTTACCGGCAGGCCGGGTGCCCAAGCATGTGAGCCTGTCGTGGATCCTATGATCCCAAGGTTAGGGACTGGCCACGGTTTAGGGTTTAGGGTTTAGGGTTTAGGGTTGAGGGTTGAGGGTTGAGGGTTGAGGGTTTAGAGTTGAGGGTTCAGGGTTGAGGGTTGAGGGTTTGAGGCAAAGATCCCTTAATGGCCCTGGGTTCTGGGTTCTGGTCCCCCCCCCACATGAGATACCTTATGAACTTCTGGGGAGGCCCTTGGGACATTTGTATTTGCCTTGTTGAAGAGGATCACATTCAGGAATATTCTTAATTAAGAGAGTTTTGAAGGGGCCAGCCTTGTGCATGTGCGTGTGCGTGCGGGTGTGGGTGTGGGTGTGGGTGTGGGTGTGGGTGTGGGTGTGCGTGTGGGTTTGGGCGTGGGTGTGGGTGTCGAAAGTCAGACCCCATAAGGTCTATAAACCCTCAACCTTTTCTGGAGTTTTTTCGGTCCGAGCCCAGAGGCTCCGAACAGTGAACAGCAGAGCAGGTAGATCTTCAAGGCACAAAAGTTGGGCATCCAGAGCCATGCCTTTTGCCCTCTGCGCCGTGATGCCGCCCGCGGACCTGGCTGCCACGGGGGCCGCGGCCGCCAACGCCCCGCGCGAGATCATCGGCCCTTTGCTCGAGGTGCCGGGGTAACCTCAAACCCTAAGGCCCCTGAGACCCTAAAATCCTAGACCCCAAAGACCCCAAAACCCTATCACCCTAAGACGCTAAGACCCCAAAACCCTAAAACCTAAACACCCAAACACCTTAAGACCCAAAAACCCTAACGCCCTAACGCCCTAAGACCCCCAAAGCCCTAAAACCCCAATTCCCTGAGGCCCTAAGACCCTAAAACCCTAAAACCCCGAAACGCTAAAACCGTTAAATCCTTAACCCGAAGGCTTCGGGTTTAGGGTTCATAAGGGACTAAAGGAGGGACCCTTATAAGGGACTTTAGGGGTTGTTCGGGGGGTTGCAGGGGCTACCTAGGTATATAGGGACTATGTACGTAGGACCTCTGTGTATGGTGGGAATTGCATTTTCTAAGTTGTGTGATTTTTGCCTCTCAAGGGAATTCTTTTCAAAAAATATAGAACTGCAAAGCTAGGCCGCGACCATCCCAGAAGATGCTCATTTTTTCGCAACATTTAGCAAAATCTGTAAAGTTTCGTTCTGTGCTTAAGCAAATCAGGCCATATCTGTGTTATAAATTTCACAGATGTTTTTCTGTGTATTGCTTGTTTTTGAATTTAGGGTTTCCTGGGGCGCCGGGAACCCGTAACCCAGAATATGAGTGCTTTCAGGGATCACTATCCTACGATTTGGGGGGGGGGGGGGGGTTTCAGGGGCCCTCTGTTTTCGTAAGCCGACCCACATGCTACATTCCCCCTTTATTGGGTTTCAGAGGGTCATATTCCGAAAAACTCTCATGTTCTGGTCTTTGGAGCCAAGTTTTGAGGTCTGCCTGAACCCTGAACCCTAAACCCGAAACCCTAAACCCTAAACCCTTAGACAGGAAGAAGCTCAGATGGTCTTAGGTTCCATGGGTTTGGGCATGGAGGCTTTTTAGTCATGGCTTGAGGCTTGGGGTTTGAGCTTTGGGTTTCGGGTTTAGGGATTAGGGTTTCGGATGTAGGGTTGAAGGTTTAGGGTTTATCGTTTAGGGTTTCGGGCTTAGGGATTAGGGTTCCGGATGTGGGGTTTAAGTCTGAGGGTTTAGGGGCGGGCCCTGTAGGCCCAGCACCTTGCCGGGTTCGAGGAAGCGCCATGCCCTAAACCCTAAACCCTAAACCCTAAACCCTAAACCCTAAACCCTAAACCCTAAACCCTAAACCCTAAACCCTAAACCCTAAACCCTAGGATTATGCCTAACTTGAGGTTCTTAAAGGGGGGAACCTAGGACCCATGCACTTTGGGGTTGGACCCCAGATCCCTCCAGCGCCGGGTTTAGGGTTCAGGGTTTAGGGTTTAGGGTGGCTGGCAGGAGCTTGTTTCGCAGGGCCTCTTCAGCCGGGTCTACCATGGCACCCTGGCGGAGGACGGACGAATGCCGAGCACCTGCAGAGAATCTATAGCCACTCACCCCAAACTAGGGACTCCTATCAAACTCCCCAACATAGGTCCCCTGTATTCGCGTAGATCGATCTGAAGCTGTATGCTGCACGTACTGCGTACATAATATAGGGGTCGGAGCATATCGCGAATAGTATTCCCTCATGGTCCTTATATAAGCATACGAAAATAGCCCCAAAACCTATTCCAAGAATTTAGACTGCTACTTCAGACATGTATACTCTAATAAAAATAAATAAATATAGATAAATAAATATAATATGTATATATATATGTATATAGACGCAAGATTTTCATTTTGGGGCGAAGTGCTTCGGAAGGGGGAACGCTCCTGCAGTGCCTAAAGTCCATCGAAAAAACCCCAATTAAACCTCGACCTTTATAGCCCGGCTACCCAAACCCAAATGTATAGGGTTTAAGGTTTACGGTTTAGGGTTTGGCGCAAGAACGTAAATCATTACACGCAAGTATACAGTTCAACATCATAAGATACACGAGTATATCCAAAACCCTCAACTTAAGATTCCTGAGCCTAAGCCCGAAACCCGAAACCCGAAACCCGAAACCCGAAACCCGAAACCCGAAACCCTAAACCCTAAACCCTAAACCCTAAACCCTAAACCCTAAACCCTAAACCCTAAACCCTAAACCCTAAACCCTAAACCCTAAACCCTAAACCCAAACCCCTGCTCGAGGACTTCCGAGACCTTGCTGAAGGGGAGGACCTGGTCGTGCTCGTGGGCAGCCCAACCTGCGTGGAGGCTTATAGGGTTCCAGGGTTTAGGGTTTAGGGTTTAGGGTTGTAGGGTTTAGGGTTTAGGGTTTAGGGTTTAGGGTTTAGGGTTTAGGGCGCTTTTAGGGCGCTTTTAGGGCGCTTTTAGGGCGTTAGGGGGGGGGGGGGGGGGCACCCTTGAAGCGTCGGATGCTGGGATCGGCCTTTATCTGCCCTAAGCCCTTAAGCCCTGAACCCTGGGGTTATGTAGGGCTATTTAGGGTTCTGCAAGGCTGTTCAGGGCTATTTAGGGCCAGAAAGGGTTATTTCGGGGTACGGGTCTTTTGGGTTTGGGGGCTATTCCCTTTATTCTTAGGGGCTAGGTCGCCTCATCGGCCCCCAGGATATCAAAAAGAAAAAACGGTTTGTGCCGGTAGTATTCCCATGCTACTCTAAGACCTGAAGCCCTAAACCCTAATCCCTAAACCCCAAACCCCTAAACCCTAAACCCTACCCTGAACTCTACAGAGGTCTTGGAGTATTTGGTGGGCCCACCCATCACGGACGAGAGCCCTCCGGCGTCTCCGCCGTCCCGGGTGAAGTGGGTCCACTCGCTCTTTACCGGTGTGGACTCGATCAACCCATTGAGCCTTCGATTGAAGTGACCTTAGGGCTCTTGGAGGCTTGGGGTTTACGGTTTCGGCCGTAGGGTTAGGGCTCTTGGGGGGCACAAGCCTCCGGTTTTCAGTATAGGGTTTAGGGTTTCAGGTTCAGGGGGCCGATCCAAGGCGTCTGCATGGGATCCTCGGCAAGCGCGGCATCCCTTTTTCCAACACGCGCTCAGTCTTCGCGGAGATGCTGGCCCAGTTGCCCGGCTTGCGTTTGCTGGTTTTTGATGTTAGGACGCACCCGCAAACCGCACTGTGAGCTCCCTAGCCCATGTAACCCTAAACCCTCAACCCTAAATCCTAAACCCTAAACCCTTAAAGCAGCCACAGAGCGAGCGCGACACCAAGTCCCTTAAAGTAGCCTGGTTCAGGGCTAGGGAGAATCAAAGTGCTATACTCCCTAAGGGTTTGGTTTAGGGTTACTCCCTAAGCCCACACGCATGGCGTGCAGTGTTCATTTGTCGCCCCTGTAACTGCCTTCTACTGGCTCACCTAGCAAAGAAAGACCCTAAAAACCCCTACAGCCTCCCTAACGGAAAGCAAGGCACGTCCTCCTTAGCATCCTCTACTTCAACCGACAGGCGCTGGGAGGGGGTGGGGGGGTGGGGCGGGGTGGGGTGGGTCCGCCCTTTTTTCGGGTCTAGGGGTTTCAAAGCCTAAAACCAAGACCCTAAAGCCTAAAACCCTCAACCCTGGCCGTAAACCCTACAAACGTAAACTCTCAGGCGGCTTTGGGGGCGTCAAACTAGGGTTCAGGCAGCGTCAGGGCAGTGTACTTGACTGTTCAGTTTATTTATGAATTTTATGATTCTTTTTGAGGGGGGGAGGGGGGGGGGGGCGATGGTCTTGAGGGTTTGGGTGTCCGGGGGTGGAATCTTTAGGGTTTGGCATGTTTTCTCTTATGAGCTCAATGATGACACGAAAGAAAATGCACCAGAACAACGTGGGGGTCGGAATAATAACTAAGAGTATTCCCTTATGGCCCGTCTATAATTATACGATCAGAACCCTCAACGCGCCATTCTAATTATTCAGGCCCTTATATAACTGCATTGCTTCGTGCGGGCTGGTTCGGCGCACATTCAAAAATCTAGGCCCTACATGACCTCACCTCTGAGAAGCACCTGTGGTTGCAATTCGAGTAGGGCTTTGGGGGATACTATCGTATAATTATGAAGGAACCATAAGGGAATACCATTTGTAACAACTCCTAAACCCTAAACCCTAAACCCTAAACCCTAAACCCCGATATTATGGATGTTCGGTTGCTTACGAGCTCGGCATGCGCGGGGCATTCCCCTGGTTCGTCTGCTTTGGTCCAGCAGTTTGCGTTTGCGTACGGAGCGAACAAGGGCAGGGTTTAGGGTTTAGGGTATAGGGTTTAGGGTTAGGGTTTAGGGTTTAGGGTTTAGGGTTTAGGGTTTAGGGTTTAGGGTTTAGGGTTTAGGGTTTAGGGTTTAGGGTTTAGGGTTTAGGGTGTAGGGTTTAGGGTTCAGGGTTTAGGGACAGAAAGCAAGGAAACCCTAAGCCCGCAACAGGCGATCTGAGGGCAGAGTGATAGCAGGGTTGAGAAGTGCCTTGGGCAAGAACCTGGATCCCTAAATGCTCGTAAACCCTAAACCCTAAACCCTAAACCCTAAACCCTAAACCCTAAACCCTAAACCCTAAACCCTAAACCCTAAACCCTAAACCCTAAACCCTAAACCCTAAACCCTAAACCCTAAACCCTAAACCCTAAACCCTAAACCCTAAACCCTTTCAAAATGCTTCCAGAGGTGCCGCAGCTCCTTGCAAACCGTCGAGATCGGAAGTGGGACCGCTTCGCCTCGCCATCGACGACGTCGATGACGCCGCTTGAGAGCTTCCACTTGGGGGTTTAGGGTTTAGGGTTTAATTTAGGGGTTTAGGGTTCAGGGTTTAGGGTTTTAGGGTTAACGGCTTAGGGTTTACGAACATAAGGGACCCCTAACATAGTCCCCAATAGGATTCCCTTACAGGACCCAAGTAAGGTACCCATCATACCCTAAACCCTAAACCCGAAACCCTAAACCCTAAACCCTAAACCCTAAACCCTAAACCCTAAACCCTAAACCCTAAACCCCGAATTCGGAATCCCTAACTTAGGTAAACCCTCAGCCCTAAACTGCAAAAGTCTCCTCGAACCCTAGGGTGCCGCTTAGAATTCCGGACACATTTAGGGTTTAGGGTTTCGGGTTTAGGGTTTAGGGTTTCGGGTTTAGGGTTTAGGGTATTTTGGGGAGCTTGCGGTGTCGGAGGTGACGGTTGAGGCTTGAACTCGGGTTAGGGCTTATTTCCGGGTGCACAAAGTTCCCCTGGCTCAGCCCGTTGTGCGACATTAGCGGCTCCTGAATCCTGTGACACTCCACACCGCCATAAACCCCCTTCTAAACCCCTGAACCCCTACCCCCTAAACCCTCTACACTACGGCCTTATGGCGCTGCGCCAGATGCAGTCGGAGAGCATAAGGCGCTTGACTGTAGGGTTTAGGGTTTAGGGTTTAGGGTTTAGGGTTATGAGTGTAAGAGTATTTGGAAATGAACTTTTAATTCTATAGGATTCAAAGCCATCTCGCAAGCAGAATCACAATCATCGTCAACACCGCGCCCGCAATCACACTCATACTCGTAGCAATGGTCTTAATAGCCCTAAACCCTAAACCCTAAATCCTAAACCCTAAACCCTAAACCCTAAATCCTAAACCCTAAACCCTAAACCCCAAACCCCAAACCCTAAACCTGTAAAGTCATCATAACCAAAAGCTTCGTGGATCCCTGGGGCGAAATTTGATCGCTTCCAACCTTTCAACCCGGTACCCTAAATCCTGGAAACCATGAACCCCACTTACGCCTTGCACCCTATACGCCTTACAGCTTAAACCCCCAAACCCTAAACCCGAAACCTTAAACCCCAAACTCTGAACCCTGAACCCTAACCCTAAACCCTAAACCCTAAACCCTAAACCCTAAACCCTAAACCCTAAACCCTAAACCCCAAACCTTAAACCCTAAACCCTAAACCCTAAACCCACACCGCGCAGTGGAGGATGGCCGTATGCGGTTTTGGCGACATCGGCCAGTGCTGCGCCATCCGCGCCAGACACGGCCTTGGTCTCAAGCAACTTGGCCAGCTTCAGCGGGTTCAGTTTAGGGTTTAGGGTTTAGGGTTTAGGGTTTAGGGTTTAGGGTTTAGGGTTTAGGGTTTAGGGTTTAGGGTTTAGGGTTTAGGGTTTAGGGTTTAGGGTTTAGGGTTTAGGGTTTACGGTTTACGGTTTAGGGTGTAGGGTGTAGGGTGTAGGGTGTAGGGTGTAGGGTTTGGGGGTTTAGGGTTTAGGGGTTTCGGGGTTTAGGCGTTTAGGTTGGGATGTTCCCCATGTACTAACAGTCCTTGATAAGGATTATAGTTCCCCCCGCCCCCCCTATTATAGTCCCTATTAAGGACTGTTAGGAAGGTGCAGGTTTTAGGGTGCGTTCAGGGGGTTCGCCGGCTTTAAGGCTCAGGGTAGAGATTCTCACCGGGGTTTCAGTACTAGGGGCACAGGACCATGTCGTTTTGCAGCATTGGTAAGACCAAAGTAGCCTGCAGCCTGTTATTCTCCCAGATCAGCATGTGCATCAGAATCAGCATAACCCCAAGAATAACCAAAATCTCAGAGTAGCAATGATCATAATTGTCAGAACAATCATAATACCAATGATAGTCATAATAGTCAACATCATCAAAAGAATAAGAGTAACCATATGAATAGTCAGAATTGACCATATGGCCCGACGAATCTTCATAATCATAGCCACCATAATCATCACACGAATCATATTCATGATGTTAATGATAGCAAACGTAGTACGCAAAGTAAGATATGTCTCAGAACAATCATAGTTCTCATGACAGTCATTAAAAAAGCAAAATGCTCACACAAACCAGAAAGACTTAACCTTCCTTGTTTGTCACCACCTGTTTGTAAACACTTCAAGAAGATAATCAGAATCATCAAGCATCCTAAGACTTCGGAAAAATGCAAATCAGAATGTGTTTATAAGTGTAGTACTCCTATCGTGAAACAACGAGCACTCAAGACTTTCATCGTATGAACATAAGCTTATTCGTCGTTACCATCATGATGTCAATCACCCCCGTCGTAATCATCGGAAACATCAGAACAGGCATATGATTCACAATGGTCACATTCATCGTATTCATCAGGATAAGCGTAACTTTCATCATCGCAAGCATAATTCTTAAATCAGATCTAACAACCATACTCATCGTACTCATCCTGATCATCAGAACATTCTTCGCATTCTTTGTTTTCATCATCATCGTAGGCCCTTGGGATATGTAGCTATTTGTTGTTTTTCCTTATTTGGGTGTCAGAGGACCCTAAACCCCAAACCCTAAACCCTAAACCCTAAACCTTAAACCTTAAACCCTAAACCCTAAACCCTAAACACTAAACCCTACACCCTAAACCCTAAACCCTAAACCCTAAACCCTAAACCCTAAACCCTAAACCTTCAGGGCATCCTGGCAAGGAAGGTCTACGGCGTCCGGAGCGGGGCGAGTCGCCCTAGTTCGGGCGCGGAGTCGTACATCGATGAAAAGACCGGGGCGGAGGCAAGGGGGGAAGTCCGACGCTTCGAGGGTTTAGGGTTTAGGGTTTAGGGTTTAGGGTTTAGGGTTTAGGGTTTAGGGTTTGGGGTTTGGGGTTTAGGGTTTAGAGTGTAGGGTTTAGGGTTTAGGGTTTAGGGTTTAGGGGGCGCTTCTAGGAGTTGAGGGGATGGCTGAAAGGGTCGAGGGTCTAGGGTTTAGGGTCTAGGGGTTAAGCCTCCGTATCTTGTGCTTCGGATTTAGGGTTTTGGGTTTAGGGTTTAGGGTTTAGGGTTTAGGGCCCCTAAACCAAGTACACCCTGCGCCCCCTTCACCCTTCGCTCTGACAAGCCTCTCTGGAAGGTGGTCTTTGGGAACTTCGCGATGGACGATAAGCCCTAAACCCTAAGCCCTAAACCCTAAACCCCAAACCCTAAACCCTAAACCCTAAAACCTAAAACCCTAAACCCTGCCTGGTAGGTGGTCTTTGGGAACTCTGCGATGGACGAGCGTGTCCTGCCCGAGGCCGACATCGTCCTGGCGGCGCTGCCCAACACCGCAGAGACGCGGAGCGTCTTCGACGACTCGCGCTTCAGCAAGCCGCTGGACTGTTGAAGGGGTTAGGGGTTTAGGGTTTGGGTTCAGTAGGGTTTAGGGTTCATTAGGGTTTAGGGTTCAGGGTTTAGGGTTGAGGGTTTAGGGGGATTATCGGGATTATGGGGATTATGGGGATTACAGGGATTATAGGGATTATAAGGATTACATGGATTATAGGGGTTATGGGGCTTTGAGGGTTCAGGGTTTTTACAGGGAGTTATGGATTTACGGGCGTTTCTTTCACAAATAGTCTCAATACTTTGTGGTGCTTTGCTGTAGCTTTAGATCCTTAGCCTTTTTGGGTTTATTGGGTTTCCTAGTAAGGCAGCTAAAAACTTAACTTCTAGCTACCCTCCTAAGTGCAGCCAAGAATAGTTATTGAGGCTCCCTTTGTGTTTAGGGTTTAGGGTTTAGGGTTTAGGGTTTAGGGTTTAGGGTTTAGGGTTTAGGGTTTAGGGTTTAGGGCGTCTCGCCGCGCCGCGGCAGTAGATGTCATGCGGAGATGGCGCCCCAACACACCCAGGGGGTGTGAGGGGGCGGCATATGTCGCGGCGGCGTATATTGAAGTTGGAGCCACCACAACCAGAAAGGTTGGGTTGTTTTATTTTTCCCACCCCCTGCTCACGCAGGCATCCACCCAACTTTTCTCCTTTTAGGGTTTCGGGCTAACGCCCTAAATTCCCGCCCCCATCCTTTGATCGGTTGGGTAGGAGGTTGCCGTGGCTGTGGGTGAAGGGGAGGGGAGGGGGGGTCAAACAGGCCGGGCCAGGGCTGGGGGGGTCCAGGAGGGGTTAGGGGGGTCATGAGCCATGGCCAAAGGAGGGCCAAAGGGCACTGGGTCAGAAGGCCAATGAAGGGTGGTCAAGGGGGGGTCAGGGTTCGCAGGGGAGGGGCGCCGGATGTGGGAGGGGCTGAGGCACACAGGGCATTGTGGGTTCAGTCGCTTTGCGGGCGAGGCGCCAGGGGCTCCGGAGGGGGGGGGCAGGGGGGTCCGGGGCCACCTGCACCGGGGCCGCTCGCCGGTTTGGCTTTCTTAATTTTAACGCGAGGCCCGGCCCAGCGCATCCGCGTGAGCATGGTGATTCCACAGCGCCCAAGTCGCTGGACCCCAAGCAATAAGGGTTGGGTTTAGGGTTTAGGGTTCCGGGTTTCTTGTTTTATGGTTTGGGGTTTAGGGTTGAGGGTAGTTTCAAGCTTTGGGGTTTTTTGGGGTAGGGTTGAGCCAGGGGGGAGGGGGAAGGGGGGAGGGGTGGGGCGGGGTGGGGGGGGGCAGCTGGGGGGGTAGTCGGGGGGGTAGGGGGGGGTAGGGGGGGGAGGGTAGCAGGAGCTGGGAGGGGCTTCAACGGCGAACCGGACCCCGAGAATTACCAATTTGAGGCAAAAAAAAGTGGGTGGGGGGGTGCCTGTTCTGACAACCTATACACCTCCGGCCCGAGGCCTCGGCGGATAATACTTGAGAATCGGAGAAGGGGGGTGGGGTACCCCAGGCGGGGTATACTGCAGGGGCAGTGGAGGTGCAGCTCACGCTCAACACAACTTTTTAGGCTTGCATAGTAAGGCCAAGCGATGGTGTGACTGGCTGTCGGGTGTAGGTCCAGGCACCCTACAAAAGGGTGGGTACTCCCTAAGCAGCCCTTTTTTTGAATTTAGGGTTTAGGGTTTGCAAGGGCATTAGGGTTTAGGGTTTAGGGTTTAGGGTTTAGGGTTTAGGGTTTAGGGTTTAGGGTTTAGGGTTTAGGGTTTAGGGTTTAGCGTTGAGGGTTTAGGGTTTAGGGTTAGGGTTTAGCGTTGAGGGTTTAGGGTTTAGGGTTTCATGAGTTTCTGACATCCGTCCCTTATCACAGTCCGAAACCCTAAGCCCCAAGCCCTAAACCCCAAACCCCAAACCCTAAACCCTAAACCCTAAACCCCAAGTCCTAAATCCGAGACCCCAAACCCTAAACCCCCCTCCAACCCAGAGGTTCAAGCCGGGCGCGCTCTTCATCAACATCGGCCGCGGCACCACCGTGGACGAGGCCGCGCTGCAGCGGCACCTTGAGGCGGGCGGTCTGGGGTCTAGGGGTTTAGGGGTTTAGGGGTTTGGGGTTGAGGGTTTAGGGGTTTAGGGTTTAGGGTTTAGGGTTTAGGGTTTAGGGTGTAGGGGTTTAGGGGGCTTAGGGGAGTTGGGGTTTAGGGTTTGGGGGATTTGTGTAGGGTTTATGGGGTTTAGGGTTTCCCTTGAAGTTAGAAGTGGGGAAGCTCTGGTGAGCCCTGGGTTCGTTGCCCTTCACGGTCCCTTGTTTCCGGTGTTGCGTGTTGTTGGGCCTATGATATATGGCCGACCGGTGAAGTGTAAGCTTGTTCTTCCTTCTGATTCAAGTTCAGGGTTTAGGTTGGGATGTTCCCCCTTTTTCTAACAGTCCTTAAGGGGGATTGTAGTACCCCCCATAATCCCTGTTAAGGACGGAATAAGGTGGAACACTCCCAACGCGTAGGGCTGAGGGTTTGGGGTTTGATTGCCGGGTGCTAGTGGCAGCGGAGCTTCTGCCTCCTCTCCCTGGTTCCTAGAAAGCCCAGAACCCCGGAATTCATGGGTGCCTTGCTTCATTTAAAGCCCTAAGCCCTACGTCCCTAAACCCTAATCCCTAAACCCTAAGTCCCCAAACCCTGCATCCTAAACCCCCCTCTTTTTTTTTGTTTTTTGTTTCCCCGGTTTCTTGCCAAGGCGTCCCACTCACCCTTTGGGCCAAGATGAGATCGAAACTCTGATATGCCGCTGGCATAGCTTAAATGGTTCTCTCCTATGTCTTTTTCATTTCGCTTTTATTCACAGATGCAAAAATTACTGCCCCTGCTGCCATGATCAACATTGTGATTATATGACTACCTATAGAAACCCTGAACCCTAAACCCATTGCTGTTTGTTGATGACTGTCTGGTGAACGTAAACCCTACACCCTAAACCTTCTCGCCCCACCCTAAACCCTAATGAATCCTAGACCCTAGTGAACCCTAAACCCTAATGAACCCTAAACCCTATTGAACCCTAAACCCTGATGAACCCTAAACCCTATTGAACCCTAAACCCTAATGAACCCTAAACCCTATTGAACCTAAACCCTAATGAACCCTAAACCCTAAAACCTAAAACCTAAACCCTAAACCCCAAACCCTAAACCCCAAACCCTAAACCCTAAACCCTAAACCCTAAAGCCTAAACCCTAAGCCCTAAGCCCTAAACCCTAAACCCTAAACCCTCCCCCCCCAGAGCGGCCACCTGCGTGGGGCCGCGCTGGACGTCTTCCGCGAGGAGCCGCTGCCTCCGGAGTCGCCTTTCTGGCACCTTGGGGAGGTTTAGGGTTTAGGGTTTAGGGTTTAGGGTTTAGGGTTTAGGGTTTAGGGTTTAGGGTTTAGGGTTTCCCCAAAAAAAATCCTGAGGCTAAACAAGGGTCGTTCCAGCCTTGCTGCGTTAGTTAGGGTAGTTGGGCTGCGTGATTCCAGCAGAAGCCTTGGGGGTTGCCCTGAACCCAACTCCTCAACCTTCAACCCTCCTAAACCCTAAACCCTAAATCCTAAACCCTAAACCCTAGAGCGCCCTTTATGGCATCAAAAACGTTGCACGGCAGAAGCCCCCCCCCTCCCCCGGCCCAACCAAACCCCCTGAAAAACCTGGAATCCCAGAAGCGACGGAAAGTTTGAGACCGTATTCTGCAAAAGATCTGAGGCGGGAGGATTTGCTGCCGTCCTCGAAGCTTTTTCTGACGCCCCACAATGCCGACATTAGCTTGTCGATGAACGAGGACCACCGTCCAACCCGAAACCCTAGAAAGCCTGCAAGCCGTAAAAACCCTATACTTCCTGTAAACCCTACAAAAACGCCAAGCACTCTAAACAAACCTTACCAATCCCAAACAAACATTCCCACACTGAAGGCGACATCCTCACCTAAACCCTAAACCCTAAACCCTAAACCCTAAACCCTAAACCCTAAACCCTAAACCCTAAACCCTAAACCCTAAACCCTAAACCCTAAACCCCAAACCCCAAACCCTAAACCCTCCCCACATCCCGATTTCTGAGACCTAGCTCAGTCCGATGCGGTGAGGTGTTGCTGGCAGGCTTGGGTTTGGGGTTAGGGGTTTGGGATTTAGGGTTTAGGGTTCAGGGTTTAGGGTTTAGGGTTCAGGGTTTAGGGTTCAGGGTTCAGGGTTTAGGGTTTAGGGTTTGGGGAGTGTGTAGGTTTCAAGGGTTTCGGGTTTGGAGGTTGAGAGTGTTTGCTTCTTTGGGTCATGGCCTTTTGATTGGGCTGCCGAACTTCTACGTTAATCTACTGGCCTAACCCTAAACCCTAAGCCCTAAACCCCTAACGGCCCGCCAATCCTCATCAAGGAGTCCGTGGAATGCTTCTGCAGGGCTGCACGGGGCTTTGTACTGGAGGGGCGGATGCCCGACTACCTCGTGAATCTGGCGAGGGGCTATTGAGACGAGCACACAAAAAGGCACCACTCAAGAACACCGTGCGTTTTATGAGGATTGCGTCTGCCGGGGTTCAAGATGGCGTACTTGTATGTCGTCTTGCTACCCCACTGCCACCCTTTCTCCAAGTTATTTCTATCAGGGCCCTTCGTAATTTAGTGGAATACCAAGTGCCCAAAAAAGCCCCACAAAAACCCTAAACCCTAAACCCTAAACCCTAAACCCTAAACCCTAAACCCTAAACCCTAAACCCTAAACCCTAAACCCTAAACCCTAAACCCTAAACCCTAATCCCTAAACCCTAAACCGAATTAAGCCCTAGTAACCCCCTAGAGTTCTCCCAGCCTTGGGCCCTGAGAGCCTGGGAGTTTTTAACAAGCCTCGGGGCCTAGAGTTGATGGTTTAGGGTTTAGGGTTCAGGGTTCAGGGTTTAGGGTTCAGGGTTTAGGGTTTAGGGTTTAGGGTTTAGGGTTTAGGGTTGATCTATCTCCGCTGGAGCGTTCTGCGTCAGGCTCTTCCTCTCGAAATGCCTGCATGCTTCCTTGTACCTGCACCTGTTTCCCCTGGCATCTTCTTGCAAGGGCGGGTTTAGGGTTTAGGGTTTAGGGTTTAGGGTTGGGTCGTTTTAAAGTCCTCAAGCTATCTCAAGCTTAAGGCTTGGCGTGCTCACTTCTTGGAGCGGATCTCTAAACCCAAGTGCAGGCAAGATGGACAGCAGCAATTAGGGTGTTGGGGTTCGGGTTTGGGGTTTAGGGTTTAGGGTTTAGGGGTGTAGGGTTTAGAGTTCAAGGGTCTTAGGGGCTAGCCGTTGAGACATGGGCGGAGAAATCTGGTGTGAAGGTCCGATCGGCAAGGGCTCGCAAAGGGGGAATAGCAGGGCAGGGACTCAACATCAGGTCCTAAAGCCTATACCCTACCCTATACCCTAAACCCTAAACCCTAAACCCTAAACCCTAAACCCTAAACCCTAAAACCAGTGGATGCCTTGCGGGGGTCCCGAAGAGGTTTCCAAAGGCCTGGTTGCGGGATCAAGGGGCTTAGGGCTGGCAGGGCTTGAGGGCCCAAGCAGTCTTCCCCCCCTTTAGGGTTTAGGGTTTAGGTTTAGGGTTTAGGGTTTAGGGTTTAGGGTTTAGGGTTTAGGGTTTAGGGTTTAGGGTTTAGGGTTTAGGGTTTAGGGTTTAGGGTTTAGGGTTTAGGGTTTAGGGTTTAGGGTTTAGGGTTTAGAGTCACCCCTATCTTGTGTACTTTCCAGGAAGCAAGGTTTAGCTAGAACGCCCAAAGCCCCTGCGTAACACAGGGCATCATAAAGGTAGTTGAATCAGAATGGGTATGTTATTGAGTCCTTTGCGACCGGGTTTTTGGGTGTGGGGGATAGCCCTAAACCCCAAACCCTAAACCCTATAAACCCTAACCCTAAACCCTAAACCCCAAAACCCAAACCCTAAAAACCCGATAAACCCTAACCCTAAACCCTAAACCCTAAACCCTGAAAACCCTTAAAACCCCTATGAGCCCTACACCGCCTACACCTGTTCCGGCCCGCAGTGGTGCGCCCAGGCCCGCGCGCCACAGCCGCCGAGGCCCGTGCCAAGGCCACGCGCCTGGCGGGCCTGGCCCGGGCCAAAGAGTTTGGGGTTTAGTAGGGTTTAGGGTTTAAGGGTTAAGGGTTAAGGGTTTAGGGTTTAGGGTTTAGGGTTTAGAGTTTAGGCTTAAGCTCCTGGGCTCCCAGGGGGTTTTCTGGGCTTTGGGCTTCTGCGAGGTCTTTCGCGCTCGAACGTTTTTAGGGCTTGTGCGGGTTGCGCGAGTTGCTGCGCTGGCGAACCCGAAGCCCGAACCCTAAGCCCTAAGCCCTCAGCCCTCAGCCCTCAGCCCTAAGCCCTAAGCCCTAAGCCCTACACCCTAAACCCTAAACCCTAAACCCTAAACCCTAAACCCTAAGCCCTAAACCCCTAGACCCTAAACCCTAACCCTCCCCCCCCCCCCCCACCCAACTCCGCAGTGTTGGGCCCCAGGCGCCCCAGCTCTTCGAGCAGATGAGGCCACCGGAGGCCGACATCTAGGCATACTTTGAGGGTTTGTGGTCTAGGGGTTTAGGGGTTTAGGGGTTTGGGTAAGGTTCAGTTTAGGGTTCAGGGTTTAGGGTTTAGAGTTTAGGGTTTAGGGTTTAGGGGTTTAGGGGTTTAGGGGTTTCGGGGTTTAGGGGTTTAGGGGTTTGGGGTTTAGGGTTTAGGGTTGAGCCTTGAGGGCTGGGGGGGTTCCGGGGCTTGGGGTGCCTCACTTGAGGCGATAAGGGGGATCCCAACGCACAGCCCCTAGAATTGAGGGTATCAAGCGGTGTGGGCCGCATGACGGCGGTACATCCCGAACCCTGTATCGACCCTAAACCCTAGATCCTAAACCCTAAGCCCTAAACCCTAAACCCCAAACCCTAAACCCTAAACCTTAAACCCTAAACCCTAAACCCTAAACCTCACAACGAGCAGAACTCCGAAGCGCCCGAAGACCCACGTGCAGGTGCAGGGTGGCTCCCCTCAGATGCTGGAGGTGACAGAGAGGGAGGGCAGTAGGGTTTAGGGTTTAGGGTTTAGGGTTTAGGGCTACGGGTGAGGGTTTAGGGCTACGGGTGAGGGTTTAGGGTTTAGGGTCTAGGGTCTCTAGGGCTTAGGAACTAGGATCCATGTTCGAGGGTCTGGTGTCTGAGGTCTAATGTGGGCTTCATTTAACGTGCGACCCCAATTCTGAGATCAATGCGGTTCCGGGTTTAGAGTTTAGGGTTGAAAGGGGTTTAGGGTTTGGGGTTTTCTTGGCGGCTCAGGGTCTTAAGGTTCAGAGTTCAGGGTTTTAGGGTTTAGGGTTTAGGGTTTAGGGTTTAGGGTTCAGGTGTGGGGGGGCTGGAGTGGCTTTCTAGGACTCGAGGACCCCACAGCTGAGCACTGCAAGCCAAGTACATGAAACACCATACCCTGAGCCTAGAACCCGAAAAAAGCACACATGTCCCTAAACCCTAAACCCTAAACCCTAAACCCTAAGCCCTAAGCCCTAAGCCCTAAAACCTAAACCCTAAACCCTAAACCCTAAACCCTAAACCCTAAACCCTAAACCCTAAACCCTAAACCCTAAACCCTAAACCCTAAACCCTAAACCCTAGAGCCCCGCTTTGCTTGCCTTCCACGGTTCCGAAACCTTTCATAGTGATCCATTCCCCAACCGTGCACCCAAAACCCAAAACACTAAACCCTAAACCCTAAACCCTAAACCCTAAACACCCCTCAGACCCCTAAAACTCCTGACATTCTAAGACCCTAAGCCCTTAAATCCTACAACCCTGAAACCCTAAAGCCCTAAGACCTTAGACCCAAAGCCCTAAACCCTACAGCCCCTCAGACCCTAGACCCACAGCCCTAAACCCTAAAACCCCTTGCAGTGGTGCGAAACACTAGACGCTGAAGCTCCCAAGTGGGCTCAGGGGTGACAAAACCCTCGTGCCTTTGGCCAGGATGGCGCGAATCTGGAGGCGCCTCTTCTTTTTGGGGGACGGGGGGGGAGGGGGTTAGGGTTTGGGGTTTGGGGTTTGGGGTTGGGGGTTTGGGGTTTGGGGTTTAGGGCTCAGCGTGTTTGAAATGGATATGAATCATATCTTGTGATGATAAACCCTAGAAACCCTAAACTCCTAGGGGCACCCCCCCCCCCCCCCCCCCAATTTCAGGAAATTCACAGCTCAACTTTGAATCCTAATCCCGACGACAGGCAGGCCATAATCAGTGCACGTGTTCCACCAGACGAGCTTCTGTCCAATAATCAGGGCTACAGGATGTAAGCCTAACAGAACGTCCCAACGAACACCCTATAACCCCCCCCCCCCTACAATAGCGAGCACGACCTCTGTACCCCCTCCCCCCCCCCTCCCCTGAAGAGCCTTAGAAGGGTCCGCTAGGGTTTAGGGTAAACCCAGACACGGCCCAGGAGGCCCACTTTGTGAGACCCATTTTTTCTCAAGATGCCGCTTCTCTTGGGGTACGCGACTTCGGCTTCAGGGGTTCGAGGGTAATTAGGGGTACGCTTCTTGGGGTCCCTTTCAGGGGATTCTCTTCTATGTGGGGTATCAAAGAGGCACGCCTATGTTGGGAAATGCCCATCTCGAATTTCTCGGGTGTAGGATCTCCCTGGGACTCTCCTTACCTACAGCTTTATGGACTATGCTGTTATACCAGCGAACTAAGAGGTAGCTACTAGTAAACTGTAGGTAAATACAGTCCCAGGTAGGGCTTGAAGGCACGGAAGGGTTTTAGGACGCGGGGGGCCGGCGAGCCGCCCAGGCTCTTGGCCTCAAAGCCATGATTTGCAAGCTGCGACTCCGCCTGAGTGAGCATCTGAAGCTCCTCCGCCCCCCCCACAAATCCTCCTGCTTGGGGTTTAGGGTTTAGGGGTTTAGGGGTTTAGGGGTTTAGGGTTTAGGGTTTAGGGTTTAGGGTTTAGGGCTCCTCAGCCCCCCCCCCCCCCCCTTCCTGCTTAAGGGTTTACGGGTTTGGGGCTTTGCGGCTTTGTGGGTTTGGGGCTTGAGGGTTTAGGGTTTAGGGCGAGGACAAGCCAGCAATCAACTCCCAACTTCCAAGGCTTCAACCAAAAACCCAGGTAGACGTTTATCTGCCACATGGGAGAGGCTCCTTCAACCCGAACTCCTTAGACCCTAAACCCTAAACCCTAAACCCTAAACCTTAGACCCTAAACCCGAAACCCTAAACCCTAAACCCTAAACCTTAGACCCTAAACCCTAAACCCGGAACCCTACATGCCTTACAGCCTCGGAAGCCGTTGGGTAGTTTGGTGTTTGGCGAGCGGCCGTGTGTGTTTAGGGTTGGGGGGCTTATTGGGAACGGGATGCCTGAACCCCCAAACCGTTTAGGGTTCGGGGTTTTAGTGTTTAGGGTTCACGGGTTTGGGGTTTCGGGGGGGCCAAGGGGTTTAGGGTTTAGGGTTTAGGGTTTAGGGTTTAGGGTTGCTAGAAGTCTAGACATGTGATCATAAACCCTAGGCCCGGAGCCCTAAGCCCAACAATGTCCTAAGCCTAACTTCCAACTCTGCAGTCCCCCTAAACCCCCCTTAGCCCCCTGAACCACAAACCCTAAACCCTAAACCCTAAACCCTAAACCCTAAACCCTAAACCCTAAACCCTAAACCCTAAAGCCCCCTGAAGTCCCTTAGTAGGGAGAGTTTGTACGGAAGTGGCTCCAGGCCCAACCCTGAGCCCGAGGCTAAGTTGGTTAGGGTTTAGGGTTTAGGGTACAGGATACAGGGTCTAGGGGTTTACAAACCCTAAACTCCAAACCCTAAACCAGGCCTTACAGATCCCATCTCTTCGGCCCAAACTCCTGCGAAACAGCCCCGAGCAGGCGCCAAATCGAGCAAAACAGCCCACATGGCACTAGCATTAAAAAATCTAATGCCCTAAACCCCCAAACCCCTAAACCCTTAAACCCCTAAACCCCTAAACCCCTAAATCCCCAAACCCCCAAACCCCTAAACCCCTAAACACTAAACCCTAAACCCTAAACCCTAAACCCTAAACCCTAAACCCCTAAACCCCTAAACCCCTAAACCCCTAAACCCCTAAACCACTAAACCCCTTAAACCCCTTAAACCCCTTAAACCCCTTAAACCCCTTAACCCCCTTAAACCCCTAAACCCCTGAACCCCTAAACCCCCAAACCCTAACCCCTAAACCCCTAAACCCCTAAAGTCCTATAAACCCCTAAACCCCCCTAAACCCCTAAAGTCCTAAACCCCTAAACTAAACCCTAAACCCCTAAACCCTAAACCCCTAAACCCCTAAACCCCTAAACCCCTAAACCCCTAAACCCCTGAGCCCCTAAACCCCTAAACCCCTAAACCCCTAAACCCCTAGACCCCTTTAAACCCCTAAACCCTAAACCCTAAACCCCTAAACCCCTAAACCCCTAAACCCCCAAACCCCTAAACCCCTAAACCCCTAACCCCAGACCGAGGCCCCCCGTCCAGCCGCATGATCGCCGAGCTGCTGCGCTTCGGCGACGTGAGCTGCAGCTAGCGGGTTTAGGGTTTAGGGTTTAGGGTTCAGGGTTTAGGGTTTAGGGTTTAGGGTTTAGGGTTTAGGGTTTAGGGTGTTAGTTATTAGTTGGGATGTTCGCCCTTATACTAAGAGTCCTTAATAGGGAATAGAATAGGGGGTGCTGTAGTTAATGCTTTTAAGGACTGTTTGTTTTGGGGGGAACATCCCAAGTTATTAGGCGTTTTGGGATTCTTTGGGTTTTTAGAGTTTAGGGGTATGTTACTAGGGTGATCTGGGTTGTTATGTGTTAGGATGTTTTGTTGTTTCTTTTGTTGTTTTTTTGAGCGTTTTACAGAGTTTCGGGTTGTTAGTTATGAGGGCTTTCTTGGGTTTGAGAGTTTATGACGGGATTTGGGTTTTATATTCTTCTACTAGGGTTTAGGGTTTAGCTTTTGTTTACGAGGGTTCAGGGGCAGTTTATGAACCCTGGGGGTTTGTTCGGGTTTAGTGTTTAAGGTCAAGGGCTTGGGATGTTGAGTTGTTTGGGGGTGAGTTGGGTTGTTTTTCCTTAAAGGGATTTCCAGGTAGATGGTCGTTGTGTACAAATCGACCCCTACAAAATCAACAGGTTGTAGACCCTAAACCCTAATCCCTAAACCCTAAACCCTAAACCCTAAACCCTAAACCCTAAACCCTCACAAGACCTAACGATTGAGGCCTAGATCTTGGGATGTTCTCCCTTATGCTAACAGTCCTTAATCGGGATCATAGTACCCCCTCCCCCCCCCCCCCCCCCCCCCCCCCCTACCATTTATAATCCAGGACTGTTAGTATAAGGGGGAACATCCCAACCCCAAACCCTCACCTAAACCCTACACCCCAAACCCTACACCCCAAACCCCAAACCCCAAACCCCAAACCCCAAACCCCAAACCCTAAACCCTAAACCCTAAACCCTAATATGTGCCTTCGGGCGAACAGCGCCTGACCCCTGTAAACACACGGGCTTGCGCCGCAAAGCCGCTCGTTGCAGGCTTGGGCAGCTCGGGGGAAACAGGGGTTAGGGCAGCTTAGGGTTTAGGGTTTAGGGTTTAGGGTTTAGGGTTTAGGGTTTAGGGTTTAGGGTTTAGGGTTTAGGGTTTAGGGTAGGGTGCGCGCCACAAACGGCAAAACACAGCGCCCGCACCTCCCCAACAAAAGCCCAAAACGCATGAAGCCCTTGTGAACCTCTAAGCTCCCACAGGTTTCCCCCAAGCAACCCCAACCCGAAGATTAGGGTTTAGGGTTTAGGGTTTAGGGTTTAGGGTTTGGGTTTAGGGTTTAGGGTTTAGGGTTTAGGGCGGTTTAGGGTTTAGGGTTTAGGGTTTAGGGTTTAGGGTTTAGGGTTTGTTTTAGGGTTTAGGGCTAAAACCCGTTGGCCCAACCCATCGAGCCCGGCCCAAGCCAAGATGTCCTTTGGCATTGCAGTCTGGCCCCCAACGCGTCTGTTTGGGGTTCATCGGGCATGGAGGGTGTGTAGGGCCTAGGGCTTAGGGTTAGGGGGTTTAGGAGGTTTGGGGGGTTTAGGGGGTTGAGGGGGTTGAGGGGGTTTCGGGGGTTTAGGGGGTTTAGGGGGTTTAGGGGGTTTAGGGGGTTTCGGGGGTTTCGGGGGTTTAGAGGGTTTAGTGGGTTTAGAGGGTTTAGAGTGTTTGGAGGGTTTAGAGGGTTTAGAGGGTTTAGAGGGTTTAGAGGGTTTGGAGGGTTTGGAGGGTTTGGAGGGTTTGGAGGGTTTGGAGGCTGAAAGGGTTATTTTGTGGGGCTTAGGGGGATCTTGTCAGCCTTGGGCTGCTTAGTGTGTGCGTGTAGGGTTACCTTACGAGGGTTTAGGGTCTCGAGCTTAGGGTTTAGGGTTTCGGGTTTCGGGTTTAGGGTTTAGGGCTGAAGAACCCCACCTGCTCTATTGCAAGTTACAGTTTTGAAGCTTTTTAGGGGTTCTTCGTTTACAATTACATAGAGCTTTCAAAGGTAGGTTCCAGGCCTGGCGGGTGGGATAGGGGGGAGGGCGGGGGAGATGCCACAAGGGTTTAGGGTTTAGGGTTTAGGGTTTAGGGTTTAGGGTTTAGGGCTTAGGGCTTAGGGCTTAGGGCTTAGGGTTTTTGGAGCCTAGGGACTCAGGGGTGTCAACCCCAATGCAGGATCCTCCGAACCGAAGCCCCTGTCTTTTCACCCTAAACCCTAAACCCTAAACCCTAAACCCTAAACCCTATACCCTAAACCCTAAACCCTAAACCCTAAACCCTAAGAATGGGTCCGGAACAAGCATCCAAAGCCACCCCCCCGGGCCCCCAAGCTCCTGCGGGTTCTGCCCCGCGAACCTGTAAGGAGGCAGTTTGGGCTTGGGTCCGAATGTCGGGGAACTTCGCGGGGTGCAAGGTTTAGGGTTTAGGGCTCAGGGTGTAGGGTTTAGGGTTTAAGGTTTAGGGTGTAGGGTTTAGGGTTTAGGGTGCAGTGATCTCTTTTGTTCTCATCCGGGCCTGCCACCCCCTCCCCCTCCCCCCCCTTCAATGTTCCTCATGAGCCCCCACCCGCCCCAGGTTTTTGGGTTGAGGTCGCCAGCTGAGACCCTCAACCCCCCTCAATTCCTCCATCCCCAAAGCAGCGAAGGCAAATCCGGCAGGCGGCCCCCTCCACAGGCGTGGGCTCGCAGGTTTGATGGTTTGGGGCTTTCGGGTTTGAGGGTTTGGGGTTTTAGGGTTTAGCACCCTCCCCGTCCTCCCTATGCCACTACCCAGGTTGCCTAGTATGTATCGCCGTTGCACGAAACTGTAAGGAAAGGTACCGTAATGGCTAATAGAGGGGCAGCCTTTCAGAGCTTCGGCTAGTCGTCGCACGTGCCCAGAGAGAGTGGTTGCGTGGAGAATGATGAGCACAAACCCTAAACCCTAAACCCCAAACCCTTTACCCTGAACCCTAAACCCGAAACCCTAAACCCTAAACCCGAAACCCTAAACCCTAAACCCTACAGGCGCATCTGCAGGTTGGCAAACTACTTTGGCTTACCTTTCGAAGCCGACCCGACATTCAGTTCACGGGCCGGGTGGGTCACTTGAGGCAAGGACAGCAAAAAAAGGCAGGCCGAGTGGGACCTCGTACCGACATGAAGTTGACTGTTGGAAAGGAAGCCTTCTTGGGTGGAGAGTGGGGGCGGAATCTATGCCGGCCCTGAACCCTACCCTAAACCCTGAACCCTAAACCCTAAACCCTGAAGAACCCTGACCCCTGTCCAGCCCCTCAGCCCTAAATCCCTAAACCCCAGATGCACAACCCTCAGCCCCCCTGGTTTTTGGTTGGGAAATCTAGGGAAATTAGGTACCTTGTATCCGATAGTATGCCCTTGGAGGCATTGTATAAGGGTACCTCATTCCCTCATTCCCACCCCAAACCCTAAACCCTAATCCCTAAATCCTAAACCCGAAACCCTACTATAAGTAAGCTCCTGCATCCTCATCCGTCGACCTCCCCAGAAACGCCAGAGAGCCGCCCGCCTCCTCGAGGACGCCTGGCAGCGCGCCGGTGCAGCGCCGGGGCTGGACGCTGAAGGCAGATGGGTTGAGGGTTTAGGGTTTAGGGTTTAGGCTTAGGGTTTAGGGTTTAGGGTTTAGGGAGTTCAGGGTAGGGCGTTCAGGTTTTGTGTAAGGGCATTGTAGGGTTTAGAGGGTTTAGTCAGGTTTTGTTGTGTGTGTTTTTTTAACTGCCTGTAGGTTTGCTTAAAGGTTGTTAGGTCTGCTTACAGGGTTTGTGTCTAGGGTTTTGACCTTTAGGGTTTCTAGGGCTTCGAGGGCTTGGGGCCCTGAGGGATGCTAGGGTTGAGAGACTTTAGACGAGGGCTTCTAGGGTTGAGGACAAGGCCCTCCTCCTAATTCGTTTGTAGTGAATAGGGTGTAGGGGTTCAGGGCTTTAGGTTGGGTTTTAGGGGAGTTCGATGAGGCAACAGGGATTCAAGGCTGATTGATGCGGTTTGGCTTCATGCCTTCGAGGGGGCTTTGGGGCCTGCAGCGTTTAGGCCTTTCAGGGCTGGGGGCGTCAGGCTTGTGCCCGAAACCATAAACCCTAAACCCTAAATCCTAAACCCTCAGCCTTAAACCCTAAACCCTTAACCTTGCTCCTGTCTTGTAAGCATGCGAAACGGAGCCGGGGAAGTGTGGTCATGACCCCCGGTCGCAGGTGGTTCGCGCTTCGGACTTCGGTTTCAGCAGGATTTAGGGTTTAGATCTGCAATGCATCGCGTCCGACAAGAGCAAGCTGAAGCTGGAAGCTTAGAGGCTTAGAGCCCTTCAACCAACCCTAAACCCTAAACCCTAAACCCTAAACCCTAAACCCTCCGACTTGACAGCCCTTGAACCCCAACTCCTATACCTTTTCCATACCTTGGGACCCTTGGACCCAAAACTTTCGAATCAGGTGAAGCGCTGGAGAACCTGCGCCGGGTGTCGACCGAGATCGCCGGAAAGGCAGGGTTTGGGGTTTGGGTTTAGGGTTTGGGGTGTCTCATGGTGCCACGACCCACCCATGAAGTGGTCTTGGGTTGCACCGTCACCGTACCGTGGAACCCGCCCGCAACCACCGAAGGAGGCCTTACTGGTTTAGGGTTTCAGGTTTAGGGTTTCAGGTTTAGGGTTTCTGTTTAGGGTTTACGGTTTAGGGTTTAGGATCGCCCCTGTTACCTCGAAGCTTAAGGATGAGTAGGTTCTAGCCCAAAACGTGTTGGGCACAGGCCCAAAAAAATCCCAGAAGCTTTAGAGTTTTAAACCCACAGTGTTGGGTGCAGCACAAACCCTCAAGGCTTTGAACATCTTTAACCCTTCAATGCCCTTAAGCCCAAAAATCCTTAGTCCCCAAATTACCTTACACACCTTGAAACCCCCAATCCCCTGAACCAACAAACCATAAACCCACAAACCCTCAAGCCCAAAATCCTAAACCCTGAAGGCACTCCCAAGAGAACCCTGAAGCCTTGAAATCCAACATAGTAGGTAGCTCGGGTTCAGGGCGGGATCATGGCAGGTCGCAGGCCATGGCTTTGGGAGGGTTTTTAGCGTAGATACGGCTGCACCTTCTTCACCGTTGAGCGAGCGTGTTATGGGCGCCGGGACGGGGTGTATAACCCCAAACCCTAAACCCCCCAACGTCCCTCACCTGGGGGTTTCGGAGATTCGGGGTACCTTATTGGGGCACCTATTATCAGGGAATCCTACCATT
Organism: Symbiodinium natans; assembly: GCA_905221605.1. Classification (NCBI taxonomy): domain Eukaryota; class Dinophyceae; order Suessiales; family Symbiodiniaceae; genus Symbiodinium; species Symbiodinium natans. The sequence continues at coordinate 860,856 of CAJNDS010001557.1, forward strand.
TGGGGACTGTAGATCGCGATGTTCGTAAACCCTCATTTGACGCCCAAGCAAGCGAGCCCTAAAGCCTGAACCGCGCAGGCCAACGACCTCGTCCTCCGCTCCGCGCAGGAGGCTTGAATCCATCTTCGGGTGCTTGTGGGGTTTAGGGGGTTTAGGGTTTAGGGTTTAGGGGTTAGGGTTTAGGGATTAGGGTTTAGGGTTCATAAATGGGGTTTAGGCTTCAGGGAAAAGGAAGACGGCATGCAGATGGCCCCTGCAAGGTTAAGTGGGCATGTACAGAGAAGGCATGTCAGAACTACACCTTAAACCCCTGAAGCCCCTAAACCTAAACCCCTGAACCCGTTTGAAGCTTCGATTCCCCAAATGACGGAACCCCAGGCTTAGTTCGAGCTGGGGGGGGCTTTGGGGCTTATAGGGCTCAGGACTGACAAAGAGGCGAGCCTGACAAAGAGGCGAGCCCCAAAACCCGAAACCCCAAACCCTAAAACTCCAAAACCCCAAGCCCCAAACCCTAAACACTCCAACGCCCTTTACCCCAAAGCCCTGACCCCCAAACCCTAAGCCGTATAGCTCGAATGCTTTGGGGCAGACAGGATCCGCACCGATGGCATGTCGCGTTCCGAGCTCAGTGGAGTGCCTGTCGGCATGGGAATGACGAGACCGACCTAGAGGTTAGGGTTTCGGGTTTAGGGCTTAGGATTTAGGGTTTAGGGTTTAGGGCTTAGGGCTTAGGGTTTAGGGTTCAGGGCTTAGGCTTTAGGTTTCAGGGTTTCGGGTTTAGGGCTTAGGGTTTAGGGCTTCTCGCCGCGCCGCGGCAGTAGATGTCATGCGGAGATGGCGCCCCAACGGGGGTGTGAGGCGGCGTATGTCGCGGCGGCGTATAGTGAAGTTGGAGCCACCACAAGGAGGAGGTTGGGTTGTTCTTTTTTCCCACCCCTTGCTTACGCAGGCATCCACCCAACTTTTCTCCTGTTAGGGTTTCGGGCTAACGCTCTAAATTCCCACTTCCCACCCCCGTCCTTCAAATCGGGGGTTTAGTTTTCTTGTTTAGTTTCCAGGATGACACAAAGGTTACAGTTTAAAGAAGTTTGCAGTTGCATGGATTTTGGGGGGTGTCTGTTTCTGGAGGACTGTGGGGAGGGGGGGCCAGGGGCCAAGGGCCCGGGGTTGGCCGGGGGGGTCAGGGCAGGGGGCCAGTGGCTGTGGGGTGTAGTTCTGGGTCCAGGCACCCTAGAAAAGAGTAGGTACGGCCTCAGCAGGCCTGGGTGGGAATTTAAGGCTTAGGGCTTAGGGTTTAGGGTTTAGGGTTTAGGGCTTAGGGCTTAGGCCTTAGGGCTTAGGGTTTACGGTTCAGGGTTTAGGGCACCTTGACTGAAACATACTGTCAGCTAGAGAGCAGGCCATATGTTGGATCAGCGCCACATATTTTGAGCTGCATGGGGGTTTACGAAAATGAAGGGACCGCCCCAAAAAGTTCCCTAAATGGTAGGATCGCTTATCATAAGGACCCCAAGAAGGTACCCCGAATCTCTGAACCCCCAATGTATGGGCCCCACGCCCCCACCTGACTCCTGAGGCTGTTGGGCCCTCAGCATTTCAGGCAAGTGAGATGCCTACGAACCGCATCAATCCCTTGCAGCTTAGGGTAGTGAAAGAATACCTATGAAGGTATATATTGCCCAGAGCCCTGAGGGCACAAGCGGGTGCGCCTTTCAAGTCAGTTAACCCCAACCCCAAGCACCCGGAGGGTGTCTGGGGTTCCGGGTGGCTTGAAGCGTCGAGGGCTGAGGAGTTCAGAGTTTTAACGGCTGATGCTTTGGGTTTTCTTGTTCCATGATAATAGGCTAGGGTTCGGGGTGTTGGGTTTAGGGTTTGGGGTTTATGCAATCGGTCATGCGGACTGTCACGAAGCGAGACACTTGGCGACTGGGGTTTAGGGTCTAGGGTTTAGGGCTCCTGAACCCTGAACCAGGCTCCGATACCCGGTGGCTCAGAGCGACGTCTCCCCGGCCATGGTTGGGGCTGTTGGGCTGCATCCTTCCTGGGCTTTGGGGCGTGCTTGGTTTTAGGTTTTAGGGTTTAGGGTGTAGGGTGTAGGGTGTGGGGTGTATCCTAGGTAGGATAAGGGGGACCCCGAAACGGGAGCCCTTCTTGACTCTCTTCTGGCCCTCTTCATCAGAGACCTTCTTCAGAGGGTCTATATCCCCAAGGGCCCTAATCCTATCCCTAGTGTAGGGTTTAGGGTTTAGGCTTTATAGGGTTTAGGGTCTCTAGGGTTTATAGGGTGTAGGGTTTATAGGGTTAGTTTAGGGCTTATAGTTGGTTAAGGGGTTCCAAAGTTTCGGGCTTCGGGTTTAGGGTTTAGGTGGGGTTTAGGGCCAAGCCCTAAGACCCTAAACCCTAAACCCTAAACCCAAAACCCGAAGCCCTGAAGCCCCAAACCCGAACGCCAGGGGTTGTCCCTCTTGGACCTGGGCTCCGAAGCATTCCCTTCGGAGTTCGGTCTTAGGGTGCAGGGCTTAGGGTTTAGGGTTTAGGGTTTAAGGTTTAGGGTTTAGGGTTTAGGGGTGCAGGGTTCAGTTCAGAGGTTCAGTTCCGGCTGGTAGGCCTCCGCCCACCTGGTTCCCAAGTGTAGGGCTCTAGGGTGTGAGGGTTTAGGGTTTAGGGTTTAGGGTTTAGGGTTTAGGATTTCGGCTTTCGGGTTTATTTGGGGACTATACGCCCCTGGACCCAACCACAAACAGAGCCAAGCATCAGCCCTGAAGCCCACAAGCAAGGAAGCCCTAAACCCCTTGCCCCCAAACCCTAAACCCTAAACCCTAAACCCTAAACCCTAAACCCTAAACCCTAAACCCTAAACCCTAAACCCTAAACCCTAAACCCTAAACCCTAGAATCAGAGCCAGGCCACATGGGTTGAGCTCTATCTCACCTTCCCAGCCCGGATCCTACTCGGTTCATTGGGGGCACTTCGGGGTTTAGGGTTTAGGGTTTAGGGTTTAGGGTTTAGGGTTTAGGGTTTAGGGTTTAGGGTTTAGGGCCCTTCTAATGAACCCCCAGAACTTGGGATGTTCCGCCTTATAGTCACAGTCCTTAACGTGGACTATCAAAGGGGCTACTATAATCCCGATTAAGGACTGTCAGAATAGGGGGGAACAGCCCAGCCCCGAACCCTCAACCCTAAAAGGTTTAGGGCTTCTGGTGTTCAAGGTTTAGGGCTCAGGAGTGTCGGGCGGGAGTGGAGGGGGGCTCACTAAGAGCAGCATGACGGGGGGTCAGGGTCTGGCTTAAGGCTTGGGGGCTTTGGCTTTGTGGCTTGAGGCTGTATCGTTTAATTATTGTTCTACTATAATTACTCTTTTAAAATTGTTTTTTGATCTCTCTCTCTCTCTCTCTCTGTCTCTTCCTCTGTCTTGGCTGTGGGCTTTGTGGCGGATACCTAGCCAGCAGCTCCCGGCAACGGCTGCCTGCATTCTGGGTACTCGACTTCGTTCACTCGCATATTCCGAACCCAGAGCCCCTGAACCCCCCTGAGGAGCGTATGTCCATATTGCATTCTGTCGAACGTCGCTCAGATCCAGCGGTTTCCTTTCCCAAGTTGTTGCTAAACCTTAAACCCGACCCCCCCCCCCCCCCCCCCAAACCCTAAAACCTAATCTCCTAAACCCTAAACCCGAAACCCTAAATCCTAAACTCAGGGGCTCGCGTTTCCGAGGACAGCTACCCAGCCACGCCACCGACAATCGAACTCCTTGAGCCCGTGGCAGGCGCTCGCGACGGCGAGGTGGCTTGCGGGTTTAGGGTTTAGGGTTTAGGGTTTAGGGTTTAGGGTTTAGGGTTTAGGGTTTAGGGTTCAGGGTTTAGGGTTTAGGGTTCAGGGTTTAGGGTTTAGGGTTGCTGCTTAATTGTGGTAGCCTGCCTGACTTGGGAAACCCTCAACCCTGGGCCAAACCCCAAAACCCCAAACGTTCCAAACGTAAACCCTCCTGGACCTAACCTCGCAGAGCCTGAACCCTAAGCGCAATAGTTCCAACACTCACTCCGCCCGTGCCCCTGTTAGTTTCAACCCCGAAGCCCCCCCACCCCCCCCGCGTCTCAGTTGGGTGCCCCCCCCCCCACATGCTTGTTTAGGGTTTAGGGTTTAGGGTTTAGGGTTTAGGGCTTAGGGCTTAGGGCTTAGGGTTTAGGGTTTAGGGTTCAGGGTTGAGGGGTTCAGGGATTCAGGGGTTCAGGGTTTGGGCGCAGAATTGGGAGCCCTAAGCCCTAAACACCCCAAAACCTCAGTGTTTCGGGGTTCTCATCGCCGTTTATTGGACACGGGGGGTTGAGGGCTTATAGAGTTTCCAGGTTTCTTGCGAGGCCCGGAGTTATTAGGGCTGTAGGGCTTCAGGGCTTGGGGTTTAGGGCCTAAACCCTGAACCCTAAACCCTAAACCCTAAACCCTAAACCCTTATGGTTGTGCTGAGAGGGTCTTGAGGGTTGTTTAGGGTCTGCAGGACTTTATACAGGCCGGAAGTTGGTTTAGAGTTTTGGGGTACAGGCTCCTCACAGCTTTGTAAACCCTAAACCCTGAAGCCCTGAAACCCTGACCCCTGAACGCCAAACTCCAAACCCCAAACCCCAAACCCCAAACCCCAAACCCCAAACCCCAAACCCCAAACCCCAAACCCTAAACCCTAAACCCTAAACCCTAAACCCTAAACCCTAAACAAGCATGTGGGGGGGGGGGGGTATCTTGGAAGGCACTGCAGCAGAGGCTGTCCGTATGCACCGGCTGGACCTCGGCGAACACCGAAGCTCGGCTGGCATTCCCCTAAACCCTAAACCCTAAACCCTAAACCCTAAACCCTAAACCCTGAACCCTGAACCCTGAACCCTAAACCCTCAACCCTAAACCCCAAACCCCAAACCCCTAACTTTCAGGTCTTCTGCTTGCTCGGGGAGCTGATGGACCTGTTGGCCCTCTGGGCCGTCGAGGGCGAAACCGAGGAGGCCTTTTGGGGTTTAGGGTTTGGGGTTTGGGGTTTGGGGTTTCGGGTTTCGGGTTTAGGGTTTAGGGTTTGGGGTATTCGGGTTTAGGGTTTAGGGTTAGGGTTTAGGGGTTAGGGTTTAGGGCTGTTTGGGGTTTAGGGTTTGGGTTCAGGGTTCGGGGTTTAGGATTCTAGGTTCTAGGGTTTAGGGTTTTGGGGCTTAGGTGTTTAGGGTTAAAGGGCTTGGGGGGTTGAGGGGTTGTGGGCTGAGATTCTTCCGGGCCAGTGTTTACGACTTTTGGGCTCTTCTTCTTGTGAGTGGCCTAAGTTAGGGGTTTAGGGTTTGGGGTTTAGGGTTTGGGGTTTAGGGTTTAGGGGGTTTAGGGTTTAGGGGTTTAGGGGTTTAGGGTTTAGGGGTTTAGGGTTTAGGGTTTAGGGTTTAGGGTTTAGGGTTTAGGCTTAGGGTGTTCTTCCGGAGGCCGACCCGTGGTCCCCTTCCTCATAGTTCCAGACATCGGGGTGAGGGGGGAGGGGGTTTAAAGTTTAGGGTTTAGGGTTCAGGGTTTAGGATTTAGGGTTTAGGGGGAGGCGGAGGGCACTCAGACAGCTCGAGTGGTGGATTGGAAGCTCTTGTGGGGTTCGGGTTGAGGGTTCTTGAGGGTTTTGTGTTCAGGGTTTAGAGTCTAGAGAAAGGGCAGTCGTTGTCTACTTGGGAGCGAATGGGTGGAAGCCTGTGTCTCACCCTCAGCCCAACACTCCACACTCAGAATGTACCTGGGGTTTAGGGTCTATTTAGGGTTTAGGGTTTAGGGTTTAGGGTCTAGGGTTTGAGGGTTTGGGATTTAGGGCTCTGCGTGTCGGATGTCCCCCTTGCTTAGCCATGCTCAGCCTCAGACCCCAAACCTTAAACAAAAGACAGTTTTTAGGTTTAGGGTTTAGGGTTTAGGGTTTAGGGTTTAGGGTTGTGAATACCTCCTATATAACCCCGAAAGGTTCCCCTGAATATGCTCCTTATACCACCTTAAGGATCGTTAAAAGGGGTCCCCGCAACTGCTAGAAACCGCCCAGGCAGGCCGGCCAGTCATCCCACGACTCCCGCTCTCGTGAGGGCTTAGGGTTTAGGGTTTAGGGTTTAGGGTTTAGGGTGTAGGGTTTAGGGTTTAGGGTTTAGGGTTTAGGGACCTTTGAGGAAGCCTATAGAAGACCTCTGCCCGAAACTATACTAAACCATACTAGAGGAGCTGCTGCGGTATTTCACCTGATCCCCCTAGAACCTCCGGCCTACACAAGAATAACTTTGACCCAAAGCTTCTGCCCCCAGGGTCTTGGGGTTTAGGGGAACCAATGTGTTTCCACCTTTTCGTCTTCGGAAAGGAGCCTCGGCGGCCAAAACGGCTGCATTCGATCCGGGCGAGGGGATGAAAGGAGGTTGTCGCTTCAGCAAGCACATAGTTTGGGGCCGTGGTTCGAATTAAAACGGTTTAGGGTTTAGGGTTTAGGGTTTAGTGTTTAGGGTTTAGGGTTTAGGGTCAAACACTAAAGCCCCATACAGCCAAAGCGCCTGAGAGAGCAGGGTTGAGCCCGAATGCCCCCTGCTTAAGGCCTGGGGCCCCGAGCCCCAATCCCTCAAAGCCCTGAACCCCTTAAACCCCTTAAACCCCTTAAACCCCTTAAACCCCGAACCCTCAACCCTAAACCCTCAACCCTCACTAAACTCAACCCTGAACCCTCAGCCGCAAACCCTGAACCCTCAGAACCAAAAAAACCCAATTTCATGTCGGCCCACAGCTGCTTGGGGCGCGTTTTCCCTGCGCCGCCCTCTGGCCATGCCCAGTACCTCTTGGGTGCCTCTGCGCATGTTTCGTTTGCAGTTTAGGGTATAGGGTATAGGGTATAGGGTATAGGGTATAGGGTTTAGGGTTTAGGGTTTAGGGTTTAGGGTTTAGGGTTTAGGGTTTAGGGTTTAGGGTTTAGGGCACGAGTGTGCTTCTTCCCACCAGCCATGAGCCATCTTTCGAAGCACGGGGTTTCTGGGCTGTGTGCCACGCTGGTGTGGCATTCGATCCCAAACCTTGGTTTAGTCGTTTGGTATTTAGGATTTAGGGTTTAGGGTTAGGGTTCATGGGTATAGGGTTTACGGTTTACGGTTTAGGGTTTAGGGTTTAGGGATTTAGGCGAGTATGGGTCTTTTGTCTCGGGTTTCTCGAGCCTGCGCGTTCGCTGGGTGCTCACTTTTATTTACGGTGCATGGGTCCATTTTCCCATTCGGGCACCCCGCAGGCCTCAAAGTCATCCCTGAACCCCAAGCGCCGGAGCCCTGAACGCCCAGACTGTGTGCCCAATCCCTTAAAACTAGGGTTTAGGGTTTAGGGTTTCTACAGCCCTAAAGCCCTAGAACCCTCACCCCTCTTTACTCTGGCAGCGCGCATCTTACCAAGATTATTCCCCTTGATCCTCGCCAGAGCCACTACCCTGATACCCAAAGCCTACGCCCGATAATCCCTAAACCACTCAAGCCCATCTTGGGGGGGGGCGGGGCCTTAAACCCGAGGCCCTAAACCCGATAACCCTAAACCCTCGACCCTAAACCCTAAACCCGATACGCCCCAAACATCCCTAAGCCTTACGCCCGATACCACAATGCCAGGCATCGCTACATCTGGTAAGGAACTTCGGCGGGTGCATGGTGCCGGGCTCAGCCCAGGAACAATTTCCGGGGCTTTAGGGTTTAGGGTTTAGGGTTTAGGGTTTAGGGTTGAATTAGGGTTTTGGATTATTGGGTCACTTCTCGACCTTTTTGGTTCCCGTATTTCCCTTAAATTTCCATTAGGGGGTTAGGGGCTCTCAGGGCCGTGTTCAGGCTTTTGGAGGATGTGTTTTGGGTTTCGGGTTTAGGGCTTAGGCTTTGGGTTTGGGGTTTCGGGTTTAGGGCTTAGGTTTTGGGTTTTGGGTGTCGGGTTTAGGGCTTAGGGTTGAGGTTTCGAGCTTGTTGATTTGTGGGGAGGGGCGGGGGGGTTGGGGGGGGGTTCTGGGTGTCAGTGGTCCGGCAGATTAGGATTTAGGGTTTAGGGTTTCGGGTCTAGGGCGTGGGTTTGGATGTTCAGGGACCCAAGTCCTCAGCTTTAAAGAGAGCTGCAGCGCCTAGGAAGCTGCTGTTTTCGGCAGCCGGCTGTGGGTTTGAGAGGGGCAGTAGGGGATCCCTCAGGGAAACAGCTTTCGCTTCTAGGGTTTGGGCTTTAGGGTTTCAGATTTGGGGTTTAGGGTTCCTTGTATGTTCCTCTACCACCCAAAAGCAATCACCACCCAAACCCCACGTGATAGCAGGGCATCCCCCACATGGTAGGTAAGATGCATGCGAACCGCATGAGGAACAGCTTCTAGAACGTTAGATGGCCCAAGAAAGACTGTTTTTTTCGCAAGTTCAGGGTGTGCCGTGATGGATTGTAAGTGAAAGAAGTACGAAACAAGTAAACGAAGTGAGCGCGTGTTCGTTCTTTCGCTTCGTTCGGTTGTTTCGTTCATTAATTCACTTACTCCCTTCACTTCTTTTTACCTTTTTATTTCGTAGAGAATGGAATGAACAAAGTGAATGAAATGAAGCATGAAAAGTAGTAAAATAGTGAGCTCGCGAACACGAAGTCAATTATAAACTCAAGACATTCATATCCTTGTCCTCACGGTAAATCTAATAATAATGCGGTCTCAGGAAAAGTCTTCGTTCTCTTTTATTGTGTCCTCTTTCTCACATCTTCAGTCTTCATGTTGGATAAGGAGAAGAGTGTACGAAAACCCCACTCTGCTGCATCCAGAACTGGGCCCTTTGTGTACATTTCATATCTTATAGCCCCGGTAATTCCTACTTATGCAATTTTTGGAGTCCCAATATCGTTTTGAGCGAAAGTGTTGAGTGAAAGCTTCTGTCTTTGAAGCAAAAGTTTCTAGATGTTTGCGGAATAATTACTTAAACTCGGCTTGGCAGGAGTTTAGACGAATAACTTGGAATTTCAGAATCACACCGCAAACAATATTTAGCTGTTTTGTCTGGAGGGTTTGGGGTTTAGGGTTTAGGGTTTAAGCCTTTTGTATCTATCCAGACACTGAACAGTCTTGCCTGTTCAGGCATTTAAATATTCTTAGAATTGTTCATCTTCTTGTGCTAAGTCCAAACACCTCAACTTGTCCGTCCAGACCATGACTGAAGTCAGTTAAGTCACCTACAAATGTTTGTTTGAGTATATATAACCCTATAGACACACTGGCCAAATACATTGGTAGATATAGGACCACTTGGTAGATATAGGACTTTTGGTTGCAGTACAAAATCAATAGAAAAATCAATAGAACAATCAATATCAGAACCAATAGAAAAATCAATAGCGAATCTGGTTTTGAACCAATAGAACATTATTTTTTGCAAGATTGATTTTGCGCCTGCATGTTTCTAATGACTGCACTAAGCCGCTAGTTAAAGCTCACATTCCCTGACCGACCCTGCCCCCGCCCCCTAAACCCTTAACCCTAAACCCTAAACCCTAAACCCCAAACCCCAAACCCCAAACCCCAAACCCCAAACCCCAAACCCCAAACCCTAAACAAATCGTCCCAAAGGCACCCTGAGTCGCCACAATGCTTGATGCGGGTGCGGGGACCTGGGCTCACGATTTGTTTACCATAACTATTCTTATAACTATTCTTATAACTATTCTTATAACTATTCTTATAACTATTCTTATAACTATTCTTATAACTATTCTTGTTTTGTTGGGGGGGGGGTTAGGGTTGGGTTTCAGGGGCTTTGGAGGGTTTAGGGTTTCGGGCTTTGGGAAGTTGTAGGGGGCTGCCGGGTTTTGGTGGGCTTTCGGGGGTTAAGGTTCAGCACCCTAAACCCTAAACCCTAAGCCCGAAATTAGGGTCTTGGGATGGGGTTGCGGGGGATGTTGGAGCTGGCTGCTGGATGCATGTTCATACGGACATACGCCGCGGACACCCGCTTCTCCCTACCCAAGCCCCTACAAACCCCTAAAGCCCGAATCCTTCAACCCTCAGCCCCCAAATCCCTCCCTAAATCCCTCAGCCCCCAAATCCCCTTTTGGATCTTTTGGGGCACCCCTAAACCCTCAACCCTAAACCCTAAACCCTAAAACCTAAACCCTAAACCCTAAACCCTAAACCTTTTGAAGTACACCTGTTGCCCAAACTTGAAGAACCCGCGAGCCGAGCTGCATTCAAAACGGCGTACTGTACTGCAAGGCCTGGCAGCTGTGCGCTGAAACCCTGAACCCTAAACCCTAAACCCTAAACCCTAAACCCTAAACCCTAAACCCTAAACCCTAAACCCTAAACCCTAAACCCTCAACCCTAAACCCTAAACCCTCAAGGATTATAGGGAGCCAGGGGTTGAGGGAGTCAGGGTTCCTCAACAGGCCTCGTGCTCTACCTCGGGCTGTTGGTCCTCTTCCTCTGGCGCTTTCTTTCAGGCTGGAGGCGGGGGCCTGATCAGGGTTTAGGGTTTAGGGTTTAGGGTTTAGGGTTTAGGGTTTAGGGTTTAGGGTTTAGGGTTTAGGGTTTAGGGTTTAGGGTTTAGGGAAGCAATCTTGGTGCCATTCATGCCTGTTTCGCGCCTCAGTCAATGCATTGAGTCGTTCAGTGGATTTTGGGCCCTCTCTCACAGAGAACTCTCTGCAACTGCAGTGTTGACCCTCTGTGACAGATCAGATGGGGGAGGATAGCGTAGGCACAACGCCTGTCGCCATGAATTTGAAAACCAACACGTTGGAAGCCCGCCTCTTCGGCAATTGCCGAAGGGTAAAGTAGGGTTTAGGGTTTAGGGTTCAGGCTTCAGGGTTTAGGGTTTAGGGTACATAAGCAAACGCTGGCCCTGCCCCTAAACCCTAGCCCTAAACTCTAAACCTACAAACGAGGGGGGGGGAGTAATGTTTGGGGTACCACCTTGCGCATCCTAGCTTAGGATTGAACCCTATACCGCACAAACCGGAAGCTGGTCACTCCAAGCCCTAAACCCTAAAGCCCTAAACCCTACGGCCCTGAAGCCCTAACCCGCTAGACCCTAAAGCCCTGAAACCCTAAAACCCCAGAACCCAAAACCCTAAACCCTAAACCCTAAACCCTAAACCCCAAAACCCCAAACCCCGAAACCCCCAAAATACCCACAGCCGTGGCCCCGCTTGCAACCAAGCCCCCAGGCTTATCTTATTCCAAAGCCCTATTTAGGGTTTGGGGGTTTTCGGGTCTTAGGGTCTTAGCTTTGAGGCTTTCAGGTTGTAGGCTTTTAGGCGTTTGGGGTTTAGGCTGTTAGGGTCTTAGGGTCTAGGGGTTTAGCGTTTAGGGTCTAGGGTTTAGGGTTTAGGGCGTTTAGGGTTTATAGGCTACTGGGTACAGGCAGAAGGTTTCTTGGTCCGAAACTTCATAGGGGATCTCTCAAAGACCTAGAAAGCCCTAAGCCCTATAAGCCACCGAAGCCCGTAGCCCTGTACGCCCACAACGCCCCAAAGCCTAAACCCTAAACCCTAAACCCTAAACCCTAAACCCTAAACCCTAAACCCTAAACCCTAAACCCTAAACCCTAAACCCTAGAAAGACCCTAGACCTTAGACCCTTGGCAAGGCTTTGCGGTGCCTGGCTGGAGTATGCCAACTACTGCATGCCTGGGCCTCAG
>CAJNDS010001557.1:875000-912500 GCA_905221605.1 Symbiodinium natans
CCTATAAGCCCCTAAACCCCAAACCCTAAGCCCTAAACCCTAAACCCTGACTTGTGCAGGGTTGAGCGGTAGGCGCTCTTGGAGCTGTTTCCAACAATCGTCGATCGTGGGTCCTCCCTGGCGCCATGCATCGAAACAGTCAATTTGGTAAAGAAGTCGGTCTAACAGACAGTGAGCAGGTTTAGGGTTTAGGGTTTAGGGTTTAGGGTTTAGGGTTTAGGGTTTAGGGGCAGCTGGTAAATGGAATGATTTCACTGTAGTTGTCTGCGTGTCTCGACAAAGGGCGCTGGTGAGTGCATCTAGAGCAGGTCGAACAATCAAACAAATAGTGTTGGGTTTAGGGTCTAGGGTTTAGGGTTAAGGTTTTGGGAACCACTAAACAAAGCGTACTTTACGATAGTACTACATGAGGCTAGCGCAGGCCTGGTGGTAGGGAGCAGCTAGTTTAGGGCTTCGTGCCGGACACGCCAACACCCGTTAAGTCTCTGAACCCAGATTTTTGCAAAAGCCCTGTTTAGTGTACCCTAAACCCTAACCTAAAACCCTAAAACCCTAAAACCCTGAAACCCTAAAACCCTAAACCCTAAACCCTAAACCCGAAGACTTTGGGTGTTCATGGCAGCAAGTGCGCAGGCGAAAAAGTGTTCGAGACGTTGCCGCGGTGGATGCGGCCACTGATGCCGCTTTGCCCACGGAGAATTGCATGGCTAGGTAGGCTTTGGGGTTTAGGGTTTAGGGTTCAGAGGGTTTAGGGTTCAGAGGGTTTAGGGTTCAGAGGGTTTAGGGTTCAGAGGGTTTACGGTTCAGAGGGTTTAGGGTTTGGGATTTAAGTTTCAAGGTTTAGGGTTCAGGGGACAACGTGGAAGGTTGGGGATGCAGGGTTCAGGGCTTGCCAGATTTTGAGGCTTCTTCAACCCCAGCTCCCCCTCTCTAAACCCTTGTAGAAGTTAAGGGTTCAGAGTTCAGGATTCAGGGTTTAGGGTTAGGGCTTAGGGCTTAGGGTTTAGGGGAGCCAAGGATCAGGGTTTGGCTAGAGCTTTGGGTCTGGGGCTTAGGGTTTGGGATCGAGGGTCAAAAGGGTTTGGGGGCTTGAGGTTTGGGAGCCCGACGTCATCCCTCAAGAGTGCCACCTAGGATGGCCCTTGAAACCCTCTGAAAAATCTTCCTGAACATGGTCCTATCCCCTAAAACCTAAACCCTAAACCCTAAACCCCGACCCGACTTGGGAAGCCGGCGCCCGCCGAAAGGCTGGGGACCCCTGCGGCTGCGCTGGTGGCGTACGTCCTCGCGTTCATTCAGACGCTTGGCTGCGGTGGCGGCCGAGCATGTCTGATTCAGGGCTTAGGGCTTAGGGCTTAGGGTTTAGGGTTTAGGGTTTAGGGTTTAGGGTTTAGGGTTCAGGGTTCAGGGTTCAGGGTTCAGGGTTCAGGGTTCAGGGTTCAGGGTTCAGGGTTCAGGGCTTAGGGTTTAGGGTTTAGGGTGCCTAAGGTGTTCAGGGTGTAAGGTTTCAGGTTTGTTCACTCAAAACCCCAGCGACTCGCTCCTGCCCGGGCTCGAGAGCCTCGCCGCACAGCTTTTGCAAAGCGCATCCCGCACTCTGATCATCCGCAGCCATGGGTGACGAGGAGGCGCAGGGGGGTAGGGTGGTGGGGTTTGGGGTTTGGGGTTTAGGGTTTTAGGGTTGTAGGGTTGTAGGGTTTTAGGGTTTTAGGGTTTTAGGGTTTTAGAGTTTCAGGGTTTTAGGGCTTTAGGGTTTTAGGGTTTTGGGGTTTTAGGGTTTTCGGGTTTAGGGTTTTGGGGTTTTAGGGTTTTAGGGTGTTAGGGTTTTAGGGTTTAGGGTTTTAGGGTTTTAAGGTTTTAGGGTTTTAGGTTTTTTTAGGGTTTTTAAGGGTTTTTCAGGGTTTTTCAGGGTTTTTCAGGTTTTTTCAGGGTTTTAGGGTTTTAGGGTTTAGGGTGTAGGGTTTAGGGTTTAGGTTCTCCGAAGCTTTACGGCTTAGGCGGTAGGATTGCGAGCTCTAAACAGTGAACCAGAGGGTTGTCCCTGCAAGCCCTCTAGGTTCTCTAAATCCTGAGCCCTTCAGACCCTAAACCCCAAACCCTAAACCCTAAACCCCAAACCCTAAACCCTAAACCCTAAACCCTAAACCCTAAACCCTAAACCCTAAACCCTAAACCCTAAACCCTAAACCCTAAACCCTAAACCCTAAACCCTAAACCCTAAACCCTAAACCCTAAACCCTAAACCCTAAACCCTAAACCTAACCCTAAACCCTAAACCCTAAACCCTAAACCCTAAACCCTAAACCCTAAACCCTAAACCCTAAACCCTAAACCCTAAACCCTAAACCCTAAACCGAACTTCTGACGAGGTGGCAGCATTGGTGGTGGACAACGGCAGCGGCATGTGCAAGGCCTTGTGTTTTTAGGAGGAGGGGGTGGAAGGAAAGAAGAGAAGCACACTTCTCAGTCGCCATTTCACGGGTTTAGGGTTTAGGGTTTAGGGTTTAGGGTTCAGGGTTCAGGGTTCAGGGTGGTACAGCGAAGCTGTTGGGGTTTCGGGTTTGGGGCGGCTTCGGGTTGCTGAGCCAGGCCGGTTTTGCGGGCGACGACGCCCCTCGCGCGGTCTTCCCATCCATCGTGGGACGCCCGAAGATGCCGGGCATCATGGTGGGTATGGACCAGAAGGACCGGCGATCAAGGGATTCAGACTCGTACCCCCAAGGTTGTGCCCCTAAAGGCTCCCCCCTTATGTATTCCTAATGTGACCCTTATACCACCTCCAGGATCTTTAGAAAGGGTCCCCAAAACCCGACATTACAACCTCAAGGGTCCAAAATAGAACCCCCAGAGCCGAGACGGGACGTTCCTTACTGGGAATCAAAGGTACCTACCCTGCGTACCCTACATCGCACGGTCCCTGAGAGGGCTTGTCAGGGGATAAGGCACCTAATTCTGAACAATTCCCTGCTCAGAACCAGTAGGTTAGCCGTCGCTCAGCCCTTCACCCCAGACCCCCTAAACCCCATAAGCGCCCTAAACCCCATAACCCGAGGATCCTATGAACAGTTTCCAAACCCCAAAAGCCCCAAAGCCCCGAAGCCCTAAGCCCTAAACCCTAAGCCCTAAACGCCCTGAGAAGCAGGGTCTAGGTGGGGTGCCGCCCTCACAAGCGGCGGTCGTCCATTTTGTTTTGACAAGTTTACAAAAACTCGAATGGAACTTGAGACGCCACGCAGTGCAAGCTTGAACTACAAATCTTATGGTTTAAACTCGCATTTTCTTGGCGAAAAAAAAGCCCGAAAACCCTAAACCCTAAACCCTAGCCCTAAACCCTAAACCCTAGCCCTAAACCCTAAACCCCAAACCCCCAACTAACGCGCAGGACTCCTATGTGGGAGACGAGGCTCAGTCCAAGAGAGGCCCAGGGCCGCCGGCCAAAGGGTCTCGGATTTTTGAGGTTTTAAATTTAGGGTTTAGGGTTTAGGGTTTAGGGTTTAGGGTTTAGGGTTTAGGGTTTAGGGTTCAGGGTTCAGGGTTCAGGGTTCAGGGTTCAGGGTTCAGGGTTTAGGGTTTAGGGTCGTTTTTCCTTACTTCGCCAACAGCTGATCTTGAAACTTTTTGGGTTTTCTTACTTAGTAGGAATATTAAAGTTTAACCCTTTCTTCCCCTTGGTTATTGGAGAAGGAAGTTTCTATCAGGTGTTTGAAGGTGGCCATCGGGTTTCGAATAGGGTTTCTACAGGGCGTTTAGAGGGTTTCGTAGGGTGTATAGGGTGCTGCAGGGTTTCTATGGGGCAGTTTGTAGGGTTTGTAGGATTTGGGGAGGCGTGGAGGGCTTCAGGGGTTTCAGGGGTCTGAGGGCTTCGGGGTTCGAGACTTTTTTGGGGCTTTTGGGGTGTTGCTTTCTTGTTTGTGTGCTGGGGGTGTAGAGTATGCCCAGAGGCGCCCTTTCCCTGTTTCTGCTTCAAAGTGCCCTTCCAAAGTACCCAACCCCCAAAAAGGGTGCCCTTATCATACTGCTGGGTGGGCTACCAAGGGGTTCTGGGATTTAGGGTTTAGGGTTTATTCCTTAGGGCTTTGGGCTTCACAGGCCCGGGGGCTGGGCTAAACAAGTGGTACAACATGATACACAGGGTTCAGGGTTTAGGGTTTAGGGTTTAGGGTTAGGGTTTTTCAGTATATGTATAGAACAGCTTTTCCTGTTGGAGTCCTTGTTCCCTGCGAAGCTTAGGCAGCCTTAGGGACCAGTGGGGAGCACCCACCCTCCCTTGTAAGGGTAGTTATACTCAGCACCCTTAGTTCCCAAACCCTAAACCCTAAACCCTAAACCCTAAACCCTAGACCCTAGACCCTAGACCCTAAACCCTAGAATGAAGGAGTCTTGGGAAAGGTGTGCTCACGCTGAAGTACCCCATTGAGCACGGCATCGTCACCAACTGGGATGACATGGAGCTCTGGGCTTAGGGATTAGGGTTTTTAGGGTTTAGGGTTTAGAGTTTCGGGTTTAGGGTTTAGGGTCTAGGGTTTAGGGTTTAGGCAGTCAGGCCCTAAACACGTTATGTTTTATTGTATTCTTGTAGTGTAGCCAAACTATAGTATAAAAATTCTATATTTGTCTCAGGAGAAGATCTGGCACCACACCTTCTACAACGAGCTGCGCGTCGCCCCTGAGGAGCACCCGGTGCTGCTGACGGAGGCCCCGCTGAACCCGAAGGCCAACCGCGAGCGCATGACGCAGATCATGTTCGAGACCTTCAACGCTTTTCGGCTGTGTTTTCCGGGGGGGCCTGGGAGGAACACTCGGGGATGCTGTGGCATGCGGGCGGTTAAATAGCTTCAAAGACCTCTCCCCCCCCCCCCCCCCCACACCATCCCGGAATCGCATTCGCAACTTGGCAATTCGGTGCTGTGCTGAATTCGCCCCCTACACGCCCCGAAAGCCTAAGCCCACGCCCCCCACCCCCCACATTAGATGCACGAGATCCGCTTCCCCCAAAGTCCTAAGCCCCCCATGATCCTCAGCAGAGGTTCCGGCGATGTACGTTGCCATCCAGGCGGTGCTGTCCCTCTATGCCTCCGGCCGCACCACGGGCATTGTCATGGACAGACCTGGAAATTCACCCTAAACCCTCAACCCTAAACCCCGAAACCCTAAACCCTAAACCCTAGTCCACTTGTTCAAGTGGCCCTCCTGAAAGGGAGAGCATGGGAGGAGAGTTCCCTTGTAAGGGGATATCTCCAGATGTGGGTTTTTAGGGTTTAGGGCTTAGGGTCTACGCGAACCTAACTAAACCCTAGGTCTAGACCCTAATCCCTACAATCTCCTAAACCCTAAGTCATACAACGGGTCTAAGGTTTGGAGCTCCCCGTGGTTTGTGCAGCTACGGCTGATGTGGGGTTCCGGGTTGTGTCGCCGAAGTGCTCACCAATCGGCATAGCTTGCAGTCCTTCAGGGTTTAGGGTTTAGGGTTCAGGGTTTAGGGACACTAGTGATGACCGAAGTGCTGAATACCCTGCAGAACAAAACGCACATCACGGAGTCTTCCTATGCTTTTTGGCTTTAAGGCCTGTAGGGACTTCTTGGGTATAAGGGTCCCAAATTTAGGGTTCATTTAGGGTTTACAGAGCCTCATGGAGTCATCTGGTTTTTGTAGGACCTAGATTTTTTTTGAAACGGGTGCATCGAGGGCTCGTTGTGGGGGGCTCCAGCAGGTCGATGGTGTTTTCGGGGCTCTGGGATAGGGTTTAGGGTTGAGGGCTTAGGGTTTAGGGTGTAGGGTTTAGGGTTTAGGGTTTAGGGTATAGGGTTTATGGTTTGGGGTTTAGGGTTTCCTTGGAAGCCCCAGAAACCTCTTTTTTTGGAGGACAGCGGCGACGGCGTCTCGCACACCGTGCCGATCTACGAAGGCTATGCGCTGCCCCACGCCATCCTCCGACTGGACCTGGCTGGCCGTGACCTCACGGAGTACATGATGAAGATCCTGACCGAGCGCGGCTACTCCTTCACCACCACGGCGGAGCGTGAGATTGTCCGTGACGTCAAGGAGAAGCTGTGCTACATCGCGCTGGACTTCGACAGCGAGATGAAGGCGGCCAGCGAGAGCAGCGACAAGGAGAAGACGTACGAGCTGCCCGACGGCAACATCATCACCGTGGGCGCCGAGCGCTTCCGCTGCCCAGAGGCTGGAGTTCAGTCTTGTAGCGCTGTAGTGCGAATGTTGTCACGAGACGTGCCTGTACATATTGTGCCATTGCAGTCCTCTCCAGCATGTCTGTGCCTAGCAGGTGCTTTTCCAGCCCAGCTTTGTGGGCAAGGAGGCCAGCGGCATCCACGACACGACCTTCCAGTCCATCATGAAGTGCGACGTGGACATCCGCAAGGACCTCTACTCCAACGTCGTGCTGTCCGGCGGCACCACCATGTTCCAGGGCATCGGCGAGCGAATGACCAAGGAGCTGACGGCCCTGGCGCCCTCCACCATGAAGATCAAGGTGGTGGCCCCCCCGGAGCGTAAGTACAGCGTGTGGATTGGAGGCTCCATCCTGTCCTCCCTGAGCACCTTCCAGCAGATGTGGATCTCCAAGGGCGAGTACGACGAGAGCGGCCCGACCATCGTGCACCGCAAGTGCTTCTAAAGCCTTGCGCCAATTTGTGAGGCGAGCTTGTTTGCAGTGCTTCTGGCGGTCATGTCGAAGAGGGTCAAGCCCTCATGTTCATGACTTAGCCGGCAGCATGTCTTAGCTTGAGATCAGCGTCATGGGGACGGATCACTTCCGGAAAGACGTGCAACGGACCACATCCGAAGACAAAATGCGGGCAAGCGCCTATGAGCCTTTACACTAAACCCCATACATGGCCTCCAAACCCTAGATTTTGCCTGACATGGCGACACTGTACATCGCGAGCCCTAAATTGGAGTTGGAGCCCTTCAAGAGCTAGTTTTTGGAGGCTGCCGATGTTGTCGTGGATCTGTCAGCAGGCCCCTGCGCTCTAACGCCACCCACTGGAGGGTTACGTAGGGTGACCCGTAGCTTGGAAGCGAGATCTTTGCGATCTACCGAGAGGCATCTACTTTCCTGTTTGAAGTACTGGGCTTAAGTGGCCCGTAAAACCCTGCAACCCTTATGCCCTTAAACCCCTAAACCCTTAAACCTTTGAAACCCTTAAAACCCCTAACGCCCCTAACCCCCTTTAACGCCCTTTAACACCCTTAACACCCTTAAAACCCTTAAACCTTTTGAAAACCCTTAAATTAAAACCCTGAAGCCCTTCACACCCTTCACACCCTTCACACCCTTAAGACCCTTACCCTTAAACCCTCGAAACCCTTAACGCCCTTAAACCCTTAAATCCCTTTGACCCTTTAACCCTTAAAACCCTAAAACCCTAAAAACCCTTAAAACCATTAACGCCCTTACAACCCTTAAAACCCTTAAAACCCTTAAAACCCTTAAAGCCCTTAAAACCCTCTATCCTTTAAAGCCCTTCACACCATGAACAGCCCTTAAACCCTTAAAAGCCCTTTGAAAACCCTTAAAACCCCAAAAGCCCTGAAACACCAAAACAAGCCTGAAGACCCTGAACACACTACAAGGTTCGCGGTGGATTCCCGCGCGTGGTACAAAAGGCATGTTCTCAAGAACGGACGTGCAGAAAACATCGGCAGGGTGGGTTTTCAGGAGTAGAGGAAGATTTTTGCCATTTTGGGGGGCATGCTATTTCTAGTTGGTTTTGGTGATTTTTGTAAAGTGACTCTCAGGAGAAGCCGAAAACATCGGCAGGCATGGGTTTTTGTAGCACTGCAGGAAAACCTGGTCCATTTTGGCGGGCATGCTGTTGAGGCTGTTTGCCTATTTGTTTTTTGTTTTGTTTTTTTGAAGTCACTGTGAGGACATGCCGAAAACATCAGCAGGCGTGGGTTTTCAGCAGTAGAGGAAAACTTTGTCTATTTTTGGGGGGCATGCTATTCGCCTAATTAGCTACAGTAGTTTTCGTGAAGTGACTCTCGCTGTATTTATGGGTTAGAGATTTCGGAGTGGAAGGCCGGGTCATGGGTTTTGTGTTGAGGGTTTTTTCTTGCAGGGTATCGCCGTAAATACCAGTGTTTTGGGCATAAATAGCTGTAAATACCAGTGTTTTTGGGCATGGTCGCGAAAGGCATGGACGCTTGTGATAGATTTTTTCTTGTTCCACATCCTTGTGCAGTATGTAGTACAAAGAGGCGAAAACGCTGTAAAAAACATCAGTGTTTTGGGCATAAAACGCTGTAAAATACCGGTGTTTTTGGGCACGGTCGCCAAAGGCATGGCCGCTTGTGATAGATTTTCTTGTTCCACATCCTTGTGCAGTATGTTGTACAAAGAGGCGAACACGCTGTAAAAAACACCAGTCTTTTGCGCATGCAATATGAATGACGTTCTTATCCCCCCCCACCCCCCCCACCCCCCCCCCACCCCGAAAAGTGCCAAAAGTGCCTGAAACTACACGCGCGGGTACGCGCCGCACTCCCACTACAAACCCTAAAACCCCTACAAACCCCAAACACCCCAAACCCCAAACACCCTAAAGCCCTTAAACCCTCAAAAACCCTTTAACTCTTAAACCCTGAACCCCTAAACCCTAAACCCCAAACCCCAAACCCTAAACCCTAAACCTTAAACCTTCAAGGACGGGGCAGCACGTCAACGAGATCCGGCGCGGCGCCGGCGCTCTCAAGCACGCAGCTTGCCTGCTGAGGGTATGGGTTTGGGGCTTAGGGCTGAGGGCTTAGGGCTTAGGGCTGAGGGCTTAGGGCTTAGGGCTTAGGGCTTAGGGCTTAGGGCTTAGGGTTTCGGTTTTAGGGTTTAGGGTTCGTAGAAACCTGAGGGTTTAGGGTTTAGGGTTTAGGGCTTAGGGCTTAGGGCTTAGGGTTTAGGGTTTAGGGTTTAGGGTTTAGGGTTTAGGGTTCGTCGTAGAATCAACACGTGCAAGCCCTCAATCTCGAACACCCTTGAACGCAAGGCATTAAACTCCAACAGACCGGCTCCAGACCGTTCAAGTTTAGGGCTTAGGGTTTAGGGTTTAGGGTTTAGGGTTTAGGGTTTAGGGTTTAGGGTTTAGGGTTTGATGAGGCTCGAAGCTTGAAGGGATTGCGGGGGGGGGGGGGGGGCGAAGGAGTCCACTACAGCCACATGGGCTTTGACTAAACCCCAAACCTCCTAAGGACGTTAAATCTTGCTGGTTCTTAGTAGGGAAAGAGAAAAATGAGGTACCCTATAGAACTCCGTATAGGGAGCATCTATAAAGAAAATACAAGTATTCATCTATTTATTTCTTATGTATCTATATTTAGGGATAGAAGGTTTGTTTTTAAAAATATATATTTAGGGATATAAGCTACCATATATATTGTTATATATGTACACACATACATACATACATATATATATATATATATATATATATATACATGTATAAGGTACCTAATTCCGTAATTCCCTTCGAAGGAACCTGGAGAAGCCCATAAGGACCGGGCGGTGCAAATCATCGCCTTGCCAGCGGTCTTCGGCTGCACGGCGATGAACGCAGATGCCTCAAAGCACCTCCAGGTTTAGGGTTTAGGGTTTAGGGTTTAGGGTTTAGGGCTTAGGGCTTAGGGCTTAGGGCTTAGGGCTTAGGGCTTCTAGTTTACGTTTTAGGGCTTAGGGCTTAGGGTTTAGGGTTCAGGGTTCGGGGTTTAGGGGTTTCTGGCTGATGGTGCTGATAGGGCTCAGGGCCTGGGATTTGCGGTGGAAGTTGTAGTTGTTGGTTATGTTTTGGGGCTGAAGGGTGTCTAGTGTTTTGGGTTTGGGGCCGTTGATGTGGGGTCTGGGGGATTTCGGGATTAAGGTTAGCAGGGCTTGCGGTTTTACGCCAGGGTTTGGGCTTTGGGTTGACAGGATTTCTAGGGTTTAGGGCCTTTGTTAGCTCAGGGCTGAACGTTTTCGAACCGGGTCCGGCAGAAATGACTTTGTCGTGTCAGTGCACCTGTGCACGTAATGACATGAGAGAGCGTACTTGTCGCACGCCGCGGTTTGTTGCCCAGTCGTGAAGTGTCGCGACCTAGTTTGCCCAGTCGTGAGGTGTCGCGACCGCCCCCTCTCCGCCCTTGAAACAGTGGGGTGTTGCTGTCGCCGTCCGCCCAGCTACTGTTGTGCTGGAGCGAAAAGGACGACTTGCAACGCCTCCTGCTGTGCGCTGTAAGCTCGGAATGTCTTGGTGACCTGCGCTTCCATAACTTAGGGTACGTAGCGACCATAAATCCCCCTCGCCCCTCGCACCCTAAACCCCGTAAATAAACCTAAACCCTCACAACCTCTCGGGCACATTCTGTCACAAAGATCCCGGCTGATCTCGCGGGAGCTCCCGGAAATGTTTCTAGGATACCCAGAGCCTTAGGACCCCAAAAGTCTTCGTATCGTTTTATGTAGGCTCGTGATATAGAGCCCCCTTCCAGGAAGTCTGAGGAAACCTGCAGACAAGTACAGTAGAACTACACCCCTAACTGCGGATCCCTGTGTGCTCTGATGCAGAGCGCTCCGACCACCCAAGGCCCTGACAAAGATGTTCCAGGGCGCCGCGGGCGTTGACATGGAGGCGCCACGGTGCCTTAAATCCTGAACCCTATAAAACCACGTAAACCCTGTAAGCAAAACACCCTGCAAACCCTTGCCTGAAAACCCCAAACCCCATCAACCCCACAAAACCCCAAAGGGTGCAGAGGGTGAAGTGTGAGTTGAGGGGGTTTCACCCTGTTTCGCCTTCGCATCCTAACGGCTACACCCTAAACTCCCACCTGACACTGGGACCTGACATCTGACCTTTTCGTCCCGGAATCCCTAAAGCACCTACCCAGCCCCAGAACTCCCGAAATGTGTGAAAAAATGTAGGGTTTAGGGTTGAACCCTGAACCCTGAACCCTAAACCCTAAACCCTAAACCCTAAACCCCGGTTTAGGGACTCGCCGCAGTTGAGTCTCCAGCCTTTTGGAGGACCTGCTCGCCGGCGATTCGCTTCTCCAGCTCGCCAGCGTGAAGCCTCACGGCAATGCCACGGCGACGTTCCCTGGCCCCCGATAGGGTTTAGGGTTTAGGGTTTAGGGTTTGGGGTTTGGGGTTTAGGGTTTAGGGTTTAGGGCCGTTTCGGGTTTAGGGCCTTTAGGGTTCAGGGCCTTTAGGGTTTAGGGCCTTTAGGGTTTAGGGTTTCGGGTTTGGGGTTTGGGGTTTAGGGTCACCGGAAGTAGCACCGATGTCATCGTACTTGCTTCCTAGTTCATAAGGCCCACTTATACCCTGAGACCCTGAATCCCTAAAGCCTGGAGCCTTCTTCGAAGGGCACTTCTCTGCAAGCCCCGTAAATCCTTAAACCCCAAACCCCAAGCCCTAAACCCCTAAGCCTTAAATCCTGAACCCTAAACCCTAAACCCCTAAGCCCTAAACCCAAAACCCTCAAACCTAAACCCTAAACCCTACGCTACCATGCAAAGGAACCAGAAGCCTCGTAGATGTCCACCGGAACCTAGCACGAGATAGGGTTACCAAGGCGTCTCGTGGATCCCGTTTCGGGGTTTAGGGTTGTGGGTGAAAGGGAGAAAGGGTGCAGAGGCCCAAAGGCGGGGGAATCCCGGCAAACCCCCTAAGCCGTGAAACCCTACACCACTGGAACCCTAAACCCTAAACCCTAAGCCCTAAACCCTAAACCTTAAACCCCTGAACCCTAAACCCTAAACCGTAAACCCTAAACCCTAAACCCTAAACCCTAAACCCTAAACCCTAAACCCTAAACCCTAAACCCTAAACCCTAAACCCTAAACCCTAAACCCTAAACCCTAAACCCTAAACCCTCACCCTGACAACTTGTCGCCGAAGGTTTGGGGGCTTTGGGGCGGGGGTTCCTTCGATGAATCCCGGAACATTCATGGTCCTTTCTGCTTCAGCCAAACACAGCCGTGAAACCCTAAACCCTAAACCCTAAACCCTAAACCCTAAACCCTAAACCCTAACCCTAAACCCTAAACCCTAAACCCTAAACCCTAAACCCGAAGCCCTAAGCCCTAAACCCTACACATTCCCCCCCCCCCAAAAAAAAAAAAACCATGGAAGTCTTCCAGGGACGCCGCGCAAGTCTACACCGCGCAGGTGGAGACCTGCTACCAGGCCTCGGCATGACCCTCTTAGGTTGAGTGTTTTTGTTTTTTGACAGTTCTCGGGTTTCCCAAACTTCAGGGTTTGGGGTTTAGGGCTTGGGGTTTAGGGTTTAGGGTTTAGGGTTTGGGGTTTAGGGTTTGGGGTTTGGGTTTGGGGTTTGGGGTTTAGGGTTTAGGCAACCTCAGCCCATCTGTTGAATAGATTTGGGGGCTGGCATCCTATGAGTCACAAGTTCGATCTCCCTATAAGCCCTGAACCCTCTAAACCCCTCTAAATTCTTCCAAACTGGTGCAAACCCCCTCCCCCCCCCCCCAAACCCTAATCCTCGACGGCCGCCCAAGCTAGGATTGCGGTATGCAGCCCTGAGTTCGGCTAACTCTCCCTCGCCTGGGCGATAGGCGTTAGATTTCAGGGGGTTTGCGACCCTCTATGGGGATGTCCATAACTTGGGTTCTAGCATGTGGGGGTATATCAGGGTACCCTTGCTTCTGGGAAATGCCCATATACCCTAAACCCTAGACCCTGAACCCAAACCCTAAACCTTAAAACCCTAAACCCTAAACCCTAAAAACAATACATATACATATACATATACATATATATTTAGGTTTCAGGGAACGTCATGGAACTCGAGACATAGCACGAGTGTCCCTCCTTGTATCCCAAAGCCCGCACTGCGCCGAGCCACAGGGTTGAGGGTTTAGGATTTAGGGTTTGGGGCTTAGGATTTAGAGTTTAGGGTTTAGGGTCAACGCGAAGACCAAAAGACCAATCCCCAAGGCCCTTAAGTCGCAACGCCCGCCGCTCTGACTCCTAAAACACCAGCAGCCTAATCCTTCAAACCCTAAACCCTAAACCCTAAACCCCATAACCCCATAACCCCATAACCCCAAGACCACAAGACTCTCCAACGCCTACAACCCCCAAAAGACCTAAACCATAAACCCTCAAGCCCAAAAGACCGTAAAACCGCAACACGCGAAGGCGCAGAATGCCCCAAGTCCCTAAACTCGAAATCCAAACCCCAAAACACTACAGCCCCAAACCCTAAACCCAAAACCCTGTTCCCCAAGCCCTAAACCCCAAACCCTGAACCCCAATCCCTAAACGCCAAACCCTAAACCCCAAACCCTAAACCCCAAGCCCTAAACCCTAAACCCCAAATCCTAAACCACAAACCTGCGTGTAATGCATAAGTCCTTGTGGACTCCAGATTCACACTCTGAACCCTAAACCCTATGCCCCAAACCCTAAACCCTAAACCCTAAACCCTAACCCTAAACCCTAAACCCTAAACCCTAAACCCTAAACCCTAAACCCTAAACCCTAAACCCTAAACCCTAAACCCTAAACCCTGAACCCTGAACCCTGAACCCTGAACCCTGAACCCTGAACCCTGAACCCTGAACCCTGAACCTCAGACCGGAGGTGGGTGACCTTTACGAAGCCTGGGCGCTGCCGCCTCAGTCAGACACCCTCAGGGTTTGGGGTTTAGGGTTTGGGGTTTAGGGTTTAGGGTTTAGGGTTTAGGGTTTAGGGTTTGGGGTTTAGGGTTTAGGGTTTGGGGTTTGGGGTTTAGGGTTTAGGGTTTGTGGTTTAGGGCTTGGGGTTTAGGGTTTAGGGCTTTGGTAGGGGCTAGGCTTTTGGGTCTGCAGTTCAAGGTTTGGGGTGGAGGCTGAGGGGGGTAGTAGAGGGTTTGAATGTTTTTTAAATGAGGCCTTTGAGTCCTAGATTTCTTCAACACACCCCTCCCCCCCAAACAGGCTTCTCAAGATGTGGGTTTCGAGGTAAGAGGCGGCCGCTACAGCATTTAAGCCTCAGGCTCTGAACCTCAAAGCTGTGAGTTGCCTAAAGGCCTGAATCGCCTGAACCCCATATCCCGAACCTACCCGCCCAAGCACAAAGCTGGACCATCCCCCCAAAACTTTGAAGCCTTAAGCAACCCGAAAGCGGAACCCGAAAACCGAAGCAGGCCGAGGGAAAGCGGAACCCTAAACCCTGAACCCTAAACCCTGAATCCTAAACCCTAAACCCTAAACCCTAAACCCTAAACCCTAAACCCTAAACCCTAAACCCTAAACCCTAAACCCTAAACCCTAAACCCTAAACCCTAAACCCTAAACCCTAAACCCTAAACCCTAAACCCTAAACGAGCCGAGGCTGTACCAGTTCTGCAAGATGACGCTGGAGATTCTGCGGAGCTCTTTGGAGCACATCGCGAATGCCTCCCGGCCTGGTCTGGGCGCACCTTGCGGTTTGGGGATTAGGGTCTATAAGGGGTTTTAGGGTTTTTAGGGTTTTCTGGGTTTTTAGGGTCTTGAGAGTCTTTTGGGGTTTTTAGGGTTTTTTGGGGTTTTAGGGCAGTTAGGGCTTGTAGGGCTTTTCGCGTTTAGGGCTTAAGGGTTGCTAGGGTATTTAGGGTTTAGGGTACGTAGGGTTTAGCGTACAGGGTTTTCAGGACTTCATCAATTCTATAGGGCTTTGGGTGCAGAAGTTCAGGGGGTGAGGGTTTGGAGTTTAGATGGAGGTGCCCTTAAACCCTAAGCCCTAAACCTAAACTCAGAAGCAAAAGAGTCCCTAAACCCGAAACCTTAAACCCTGAACCCTAAACCCTAAACCCTTAAGGGAGCCCCATGCCCTTTGCCTGTTTTGTTGTTGGGTTGCTGTCCTTGAACAACCTTTTTCGAGAGGCTCCGAGGTGACCGTAGAAACCACGAGGTTGAGGGTTTAGGGTTTAGGGTTTAGGGTTTAGGGTTTAGGGTTTAGGGTTTTAGGGTTTAGGGTTTTAGGGTTTTAGGGTTTTAGGGTTTTAGGGTTTTAGGGTTTAGGGTTACTTCAGCCCTACACCCTCAAGCCTGAGCGGCCCAGCCCGAACCACAACACCACACCGAAGTCTGAGCCGAAGCCCGAAACCCCCTCAAGGAACCCTCTGAAGCCCTAGGCCCCTCGACCCTCAATCCCCTGAACGCTTAAGCACCCCTCAGCCGTAGTGCTATAATCCCTAAACCCCAAACCCTAAACCCTAAACCCTATACCCCAATCCCCAAACCCAAAACCCCAAACACCACACCCCAAACCCCAAACCCAAAACCCCATGAAAACTTTAGGGGCCCCGCCAGGAGCGGCAAAAGTCCGACGAGCGCCACGTCGTAGCTTCTGGGCTGTGCCTCGGGCACAGCTTGCGGTAGGGTTTAGGGTTGAGGGTTTAGGGTTTTGGGTTTAGGGCCGTGTCTTATAAGAACATCCACAGCCCTGTCTTTTCAAAAGGTGTCTGAACAGTCTCTTTCAACTGTGCTCTCGCAATCGCCCGCAACAAATCGCGCTTTGGGTTCCTGGTGGGTCTTCATGGGCTTCGCCCATATGTTTAAGCCCTAAATCCTAAACCCTATAAACCCTAAACCCCAAACGTCAAACCCCAAACCCCAAACCCCAAACCCCAAACCCTAAACCCTAAACCCTAAACCCTAAACCCAACGTTCTGGTGAGTCTGGGACCTTCGTGTTTCGGTCTCCTCGGGTTTCGGTTTTGGGGATATGCTGAGCTTCAGGGTTCGAGGGCCTTTCGGGCCCCTAAAGTTCAAACTTCACCCTAAACCCTAAACCCTAAACCCTAAACCCTAAACCCTAAACCCTAAACCCTCATAGCTTGGCAAAGATTTATTGCGCGAAACGCGCCGCCACTCCTTCCCACTCATGCCTTGCTGGGTACCCCCTGGA
The DNA here is from genome assembly GCA_905221605.1 of Symbiodinium natans. Lineage (NCBI taxonomy): Eukaryota > Dinophyceae > Suessiales > Symbiodiniaceae > Symbiodinium > Symbiodinium natans. Next base: position 890,881 of record CAJNDS010001557.1, read on the forward strand.
GGGTTTAGGGTTTAGGGTTTAGGGTTTAGGGTTGTAGGGTTTTAGGGTTTAGGGTTTAGGGTTTAGGGTTTAGGGTTTAGGGTTTAGGGTTTAGGGTTTAGGGTTTAGGGACCCCTGAGCCTGGCAAAGATCATCGGGTCGTCATGTGGGGGCTGATCTAGATATACTCTGGGCCCTGTGTAGGGGGCCTACGCGAGAAGAGAGACCCCAGAAACCCTGTGCTGCTACGACGATCCGCAAAAACCCTAAACCCTAAACCCTACCCTAAACCCTAAACCCTAAGCCCTAAACCCTAAACCCTAAACCCTAAACCCTAAACCCTAAACCCTAAACCCTAAACCCTAAACCCTAAACCCTAAACCCTAAACCCCTAGCTTGTGTAGTAAGCAGCGGAAGGAAGACGCCGAGAGTGTCTGAGCTGTTAGAGGCTTCTAACCATGATCAGAACTTCCAGGCTGTTCCTAAACCCTAGACCCTAAAACCCCTTAAGATCATCCCTAAGCCTCAAGCCCTTATCCCGAAACCTTAAACCCCAAACCCTAAGCCCCTGTGAGTTTGGAGGCCACTTGAAATCCTACAACCCTAAACCCGAAATCCTAAACTCTAAGCCCTAAACCCTAAACTCTAAGCCCTAAACCCTAAGCCCTAAACCCTAAACCCTAAACCCTAAACCCTAAACCCTAAACCCTAAACCCTATGCCATCCTCCGCCTGCGCCCTCGCCAGGCTAGTGGCTCACAAGTCCTTGGCCGACATCGCCTATACGGGGGCTGGGGCTCTCAGGGTTCAGGGTTCAGGGTTTAGGGTTTAGGGTTTAGGGTTCAGGGTTTAGTTAGGGTTTAGGGCTTAGGGGTTTAGGGTTTAGGGTTCAGGACTCACTGAGTTGCTGAGGCAATTGGCATGACCAGGCTCCCGGAAGACGGCGCAGTGCAGATAGAAAAGTACCAGCGGTCCAAGATACTTCTAGTTGCTTAAGAATCCCCCCCCCCCCCCCCCCCCCCTCCCCCCAAAAAAATCAACGACAACCATCCCCATATTCCCGTCTATCAGGAAGAATATGTTCCTTTTTTGGGGTTTCTTAAGTAGTAGGATCCACCCGGAACCCGAACCCAAACCTGTATAGCGAAACGGGCCCCCTAGACCGGCAACCCGAGACCCTAAACCGCTACCTAGCAGCCGCATGTCTCCAGGCCATTGCACTTCGCTTTTCTTTCAATCCGCAACCGGACTTGGCTACCCCCGATGGGGTTGAGGGTGTAAGGTTTGCGGTTGAGGGTTTAGGGCTGCCGCTGTCCCAGGTGATCATGTTCCTGGTCGTCTGCTGCGCGCAGGCTGGCTGGTCGCTGTACCTCCTGACCTTCACCAATCCGGAGGACCGGGTTTGATTCGACTGGCTGGTTCTTAGTAGGGAATGAGGGAATGAGGGCCCTATATACACCCTTTACAGGGATTCTATAGGGCCCTCATTCCCTCATTCCCTACTAAGAACCAGGGGCTAGATTTCGGCTTCAGGTTCTCTTGCTGCGCCGAGCGCGAAGCGAACCGTCTGGAATCCTGAGCTGCCCCCCTAAACCCTAAACCCTAAACCCTAAACCCTAAACCCTAAACCCTAAACCCTAAACCCTAAACCCTAAACCCTAAACCCTAAACCCTAAACCCTAAACCCTAAACCCTAACCTAAACCCTAAACCCTAAACCCTAAACCCTAAACCCTAAACCCTAAACCCTAAAACCTAAACCCTAAACCCTAAACCCTAAACCCTAAACCCTAAACCCTAAACCCTAAACCCTAAACCCTAAACCCTAAACCCTAAACCCTAAACCCTAAACCCTAAACCCTAAACCCTAAACCCTAAACCCCAACCCTAAACCCCAAAGCCCGGAGCCCAAAGCCCAAAGCCCAAAGCCCAAAGCCCAAAGCCAAGAGCCCTGCCCCACTCCGCTGCCACCCAGGCTTCAGGCCTTGGCAGCCCCCAGGGGTACCCTCTACCCTTTTTTTTTGGGGGGGGGGCGGGGGGGGGGGGGGTTCTGGGTTCCCTTATAAAGCAAAAACAAGCCCACCCTAAACCCTAAACCCTAAACCCTTATGATGATATGGTTACTGGGCTACTGAGAGGCCTTTTTTTGGGGTCGAAGTTGCAGCAGCCTTTGAGGAGAACTGGGCCGACTACAACAGCCAGATGGGAGCCCTGCCGTCTGTGAGTGATTGTTCATGTCGCATGATGAGGGTTTAGGGTTTAGGGTTTAGGGTTTAGGGTTTAGGGTTTAGGGTTTAGGGTTTAGGGTTTAGGGTTTAGGGTTTAGGGTTTAGGGTTTAGTATAACATTCTTGTTACCATCGTGCGTTTTATGACTCTCAACCCGAAACCCCAAACCCATTTGGTATCTCCTTTTTTAACGGGCAGGAGGGAGGGGGGTCTTGCGATGCTTTCCGCTCCGAAGAGGCTTGGAGCAGGAGCGTGCTACTACCAGCCACCCCCGACTCCCACAAAGTGGTAGAGGCCCCCTACATACACACAATGGTTTTGAACCCTTAACCCTTAACCCCGAACCCTGAACCCTTAACCCTTAACCCTTAACCCTTAACCCTTAACCCTTAACCCTTAACCCTTAACCCTTAACCCTTAACCTTGAAGATATATATATATATACATATATACATATATACACAATAGGCTTCTTGCCCCTTGCCTCCACGAACAAGTTGGGGACCCAGGCAAGCTTTGAGGGAGTGTTCGTCATGGGCTGTCCGGGTCGGCTCAGTTGATACGGTTTACTGAGTCATAGTGTCCTTGAGGGAGGGGGTTTTGGGTTTAGGGTTTAGGGTTTTTGTTTTTTCTTTTTTTGGGGGGGGGGGGGCATGTAACCCAAGGTCCCCCACTACTCCCTAAGGCTCCCGAAGTTTCCCTAAAGATTCCTCCCCCCCAAGGGCCCTATAACTGAGGCTACCCTCCGGTGACGAAAGGTCTTGAACCTGGAGGTGTTATCCTCTTCATCAATCATAATTATGAACCCCCCTTTCAAACCCGTAAAACCCTTAAACCCTTCAAACCCTTAAACCCTGAAAGCACTTAAGACCCTTAAGCCCTAAACACCCTAGATTCTGGAACAACCATCCACACAGCCCGAAGCTCTACGCCCTCCCATCCAGTGCAGGTGTTGGAGTTATGTGGGAATTTGGTACCCTCTAAAGCCCCTTTAAAGGGAATCTGTAGGGGGGTATAAGGCGCCTAGTTCCCGAATTCTTGAGAACTAGCAAGCTAAACTCTAACCCTAAGCCCTAAACCCTAAACCCCAAACCCCAAACCCCAAACCCCAAGCCCCAAGCCCCAAGCCCCAAACCCTAATCCCTAAACCCTAAACCCGAAACCCTAAACCCTGAACCCTTAGCAGCCGTCTAAGGACGCTTTCAGGCAGCCGGTCTGGTGACCTCCATGGCGGCCATCTACAACCTGAACACGGTGGAGCCCTGACTTCAATAAAATTGCCGCCCGAAGCCTGGCCCTAAACCCTAAACCCTAAACCCTAAACCCTAAACCCTAAACCCTGCAGAGCCAGATTGGGGAGTGGTGACTGGGCATGTGACCTCTGAGCCACGGGGAGAAGGGGCCCCTTGCTATGCTAACTGGGGTTTAGGGTTTAGGGTTTAGGGTTTAGGGTTTAGGGTTTAGGGTTTGGGGTTTGGGGTTTGGGGTTTGGGGTTTAGGGTTTGGGGTTTGGGGTTTGGGGTTTAGGGTTTGGGTTTTCGGGTTCAGGGTTTAGGTTGGGATGGTCCCCCTTATACTAGCAGTCCTTCATAGGGACTAAAGTGGGGGGGGGGGGGTACTATAATCCCTATTCAGGGTTCATCCCAAGGTTTAGGGTTCAAGGTTTAGCTCAAAGTTGTTTTGCCTTCGGGGCCCTGAAGGAAGAGACGCTCCAGGGACCCTAAGCCTACAGAAGCGCACTCGCATTCGCAACCCACCCACCCTAATGAACACAAACAAGGGAGAAACTAACAACAAGCCTGTAGACATGAAAACGCTGAAGCTTCAGGCCCGACACCCTCCCCCCCCCCGAACTCTGAGGAGATTGAGTTCCACGCCTTCTTCGAAGGCCTCGCGTGGGAAAAGCGACCTTGGGCTCGGGATCTATAGTATCTATAGGGTTTAGGGTTTAGGGTTTAGGGTTTAGGGTTTAGGGTTTAGGGTTTAGGGTTTAGGGTTTAGACTACTATTTGCTTAAGAGCCCCAAAAGAAATAAAAGAAACAAGAATCCCTAAAATGCCCTTAATGAGGAAGAATATCTTTTCGGGGTTCTTAGGCAATTAGTACCGAAAGGACTTAGCACACACCCTCAGGGCCCCTAAGCCCAGCATCAAAGTCGCTCCCTAATGCTTTGGGCCGAAATTCTAAACCCCAGTCCCTCATCCCTAAACCCCAATCCCTAAACCCTGAACCCAAAACCCCAAACCCTAAACCCTAAACCCCAATCCCTAAACCCTAGAAACCCCCCCTAGAAAGCCCCTCTTCGTGGGATAGGTTAACCCTAAACCTGCAACCCTAAGCCCTAACCCTAAACCCTAAACCCTACCCTAAACCCTATCCCTGGGAAAGGTTATGGACCACTCCTGAAGTTCTTGACGGTTAAACTGCTTTTGTCCCTAGCCTACTTCCAGAAGGCCGGAGGGTCTAGGGCTTCGGGGTTTAGGGTTTAGGGGTTTAGGGTTTAGGGTTTGGGGTTTAGGGGTTTAGCGTTTGGGGTTTAGGGGTTTAGGGTTTCGGGGTTTAGGGTTTAGGGTTTCGCGGTTGTCTCTAACTCTAGGCTGCCCAGGAGTACCCTTATTCACGTGTAGCTCAGACGGTGTTTTGTGGGCCAGTGGAACCATTGGGACCAACCCACCCCGCCCCCCACCCCCCGGGTGTTTAATTGGATTTAGATACCCACAAACCCTCAAACCCTTAAACCCATACAACTCTGCAACCCTTAACTCCTTTAACTCTTGAGCCCCTTAAACCCTCTGTCCCTCTAGTTCCATAAGCCCTAAACCTCAAACCCTCTGCCCGTTGGGGTCTTTCAGACTTTCAGTCAGCCTCAATTTCGAAGTTCCGGTGTCGCCGTCGCCATCCGCGAGTTTCGGCCCATCCCGAAACTCTAAACCCTAAAACCCTGTAAAATCTAAAAGCCTGAAAACCCCAAGAACCAGAATAAAGCCCAAACACCCTGAAGCCCCAAAGCCTAAAAACCCTAAAGCCCCCAAAACCCGAACCCCCTGAGTCCCCAATCCCCAAGGCCCTTTTAGGGGCTTCTTCGCAGGGCTGCGTCTAAGGGTTTACGGTCAGAGTTTCAGCCAGCGTTTTGGGGTTTCGGCCCAACAGAAGGGCTTCTTCGCAGGGCTGCGTCTACGTCCTGCAGACGGTGAACCGCTCTCTTCCGGGGCCTGGCCTCCCAGGTTTTTTTTTGTTGTTGGCCTTTTGCAACTTTTGGGGGGTTTTGGGTTTGGGGTTTGGGGTTTAGGGTTTAGGGTTCAGGGTTTAGGGTTTAGGGTTTAGGGTTTAGGGTTTAGGGTTTAGGGTCGCAGAAGCCAGGGCGGGATGCAGGCTAGCCTCGAAAGCTTCGTGAAGTGCGAGCGAAGAGCCGTCATGGCCCGACTGTGGAGGGCCAGCTAACACTGTTACCCCAGGCCGTGTCAGAGGGCAAAACAATCCGAACATTCTAAATGTAGGGGTTTAGGGTTTGGGGTTTAGGGGTTTAGGGGTTTAGGGTTTAGGGTTTAGGGTTTAGGGTTTCAAGGTTCAGTGGTCGAAGGTGCAGGTTGGTGGAACTCAAGGTTTAGGCTTTGGTGCTGAGGATGTAGAATGTCCGCAAAGGAGGGGGTTAGAAGCCCTCAAGCCTAGGACCCCAAACGGTTTAACCCCAAACCCCAAGCCCCAAGCCCCAAGCCCCAAGCCCCAAGCCCCAAGCCCCAAGCCCCAAGCCCCAAACCCTAAACCCTAAACCCTAAACCCTAAACCCTAAACCCTAAACCTAAACCCTAAACCCTAAACCCTAAACCCTAAACCCTAAACCCTGAACCCTGAACCCTGAACAATGAAAACCCTAAACCCGAAACCGCAAACCCTAAACGCCCCGATTGGGATTCAGGGCCTAGTGCGTTTCAGCGGTCTTGCAGCTCTTCGGGGCTCAAAGGCTTGTGCACCCGAAGCCCCAGACCCCCAAACTCTAAACCTTAAACCCCGCCAAACCCTAAACCCTAAACCCTAAACCCTAAACCCTAAACCCTAAAGCCTAGTTACACCCTCAGTGTGTTTTGGGGGGTTCGGGATCGTTTGAGGGCGGTGAGACGGCGAACTGCTTGGAGCTTTTCTTGGGGATTGTTCTGGGCCTTCAGAGAGCTTAGGTCTAAACAATCAACCCGGAACCCCAAACCCTAAACCCTGAACCCTGAACCCTGAACCCTGAAAACCCTGAACCCTAAACCCTAAACCCTACACCCCAAACCCGCCTCAGGCTGCTCCAGAACCTGATCGCCACGGTTCCATTCGTACAGCAGCTCGTGAGCTCTCCGGCTGCAGATCGGCGAGGGGTTTAGGGTTTAGGGTTTGGGGTTTCGGGTTTGGGGTTTAGGGTTTAGGGTTTGGGGTTTAGGGCTTGGGATCTAGGGTGCGGGGCTTAGGGTGTAGGGTTTAGGGGTTTTGAAGAAGAGGGTTGATCCAACTCGCCTTTTTTTCTGTTTTTCGGGGGGGGGGGGGGGGGGGGGGCGTCTCTAGTGTTTAGCGTTTAGGGTTTAGGGCTTCCTTACTGCTTGGGGTGCAAGCAGTGCGCAAGTTGTAGATCACCCCTCATGAGAGTGTTCAGGTTTTGAGTATTTGCGGGGCCTGGGGTGAAGGGCAGTCCTTAAGTGGGGGTGTCCCTTGTGGGACTTCCATGTAAGGACCCTGGTATCTTGGGGGGTATATTCAGGGATCCCTTTTTGGGGAAAATTGCCCATACAGTTATTGGGCTTCGGGCTCTTCCCTTCACTCGTGTAGCTTCACTTCCATTTCCCCTAGATCCCTTTGCATGGCCCTCTCTCCATGCGTCAACCTTCCCATACGCGCCTTGAGACCTTAAGCGCCCCGAAAGCCGTAGCAAAGCACAAACAGTGCTCCTAGGTAGGATAAGGGGGACCCTTAAAAGGGAACCCCTTCTTAACCCTCTTCTGGCTCTCTTAAGCAGGGACCTTATTCAGAGGGTCTATCTCCTCAAGGGTCCCCCTAATCCTATCCCCTACTCAGTGAAACATGAGACCTGGCGCAGGCATGAAAGACTCTGAGCAGCCAGGTTGCAAGATGCTTTTAGCCCAAAAACAGACCCTGCAAATCCTCGAGCCCTGAACCCCTAAAGCCCCCAAATGCCCCGCAAACCTCAAACCCTGTAAGTTAAACAGTTAAACCCTAAACCCAAAACCCTAAACCCTAAACCTAAACCCTAAACCCTGGACCCCACAACCCCTGCGACTTTGAGGCTGAAAGTTGGCCCTAAAGCCCCAAGCTCCGAGCCCGGGTTCTGCAGTAGGGTTTACGCCTTAGCGTCTACAAGGGTAAAAGGGTTCTAGGGTTTAGGGTTTAGGGTTCCAGGGTTTAGGGTTTAAAAGGGTTCCCGGGTTAAGGGGCTCGGCTTTCTGAAGGCTTTTTCAAGGTTGGGAGTATGATCATCAGGTGAAGGCTTTTCAAGGTTGGGAGTACGATCATCAGCGGCCATCTGCAAACGGAAGCTGAGCTCGTTCCAAGCCCTTCTCCACTTGCGAGATAGGGCTGCAACACCGCAGGTGTCAGCTGCAAAGTCAGACTTTAGGGTTTAGGGTTTAGGGGTTCGGGTTTAGGGTTTAGGGTTTAGGGTTTAGGGTTTAGGGTTTAGGGTTTAGGGTTTAGGGTTTAGGGTTTAGGGTTTAGGGTTTAGGGTTTAGGGTTTAGGGTTTAGGGTTTAGGGTTTAGGGTTTAGGGTTGTAATCGGATTAGGGTTTATAGGGCACAAGGTTCAGGGGGGAGGGGGTAGTTGGGGAACATCGGTCCTTACGCCTTGCCCCGCTCCCTTGCAGCCTCCCGGGTGCCTTGCTCGCTAGGGGAATTCTTCACTTAACTTTGAGTTTCCATCACAGGGTTATGGAGGACATCATATCGTACCCGAATCCCTAAGCCCTAAACCCTAAACCCTAAACCCTAAACCCTAAACCCTAAACCCTAAACCCTAAACCCTAAACCCTAAATCCTTATTCGTGCCAACATAGTGCAAGTTCCGAAACAAGAGCCCATGGTGTTTGGGGGGGGGGGAGGGGCACTTTCGGATCATGTAGTTGCCCATGGGAGGGATGTGGATTGGTGGAAGCCACAGGTTCAGAAATTCAGGATTTAGGTAGGGTTTAGGATTCAGGATTTAGGAGTTTGGTTTAGGGTTTAGGGTTTAGGGTCTAGGGTCTAGAGTTTAGGGTTTAGGGTTTAGGGTTTAGGGTTTAGGGTTTAGGGTTTAGGATTCAGGATTTAGGGTTAAGGTTGAGATTTAGGGTGCGGGGCTTTCGGGTTTGGGGTTCAGGGTTGGGATTTGGGCTGTCGGGATTTGGGGTGGGTTTCGGGTTCAAGGCATCAGGCAAAACGCGAGCATAGCCAAGCTTGGATGGCATTTGCGAAATGCCGTGCTTTGCCGTAAAGCCCCGTTGCCCTACGTACCCTAGAGCCTCCAACCCACAAAAAGTTCGTCTAGAGGTTCGAGTTTCGTTACATGGGCGAACCCTTCTCCAAGAACACCGAGGTTTTACATGTTCTACTCCTCCCTGATACTCTACGAGTGTGTGCTCGGGGTGTTCCTGCACTGGTTCGGCCGCTTGTCAAGCTAGTTTGTCGGGTTTTCAAGAGGTTTTTTGGGCTGAGCCAGTCTTGATATTTTCGAGGGCAACTTCTAAACCCTAAACCCTAAACCCTAGACCCTAAACCCTAAACCCTGGACCCTAAACCCTAAACCGTAAACTTGCCCTAAACCCTACGCACTACGCCCTCTCCTCCCCAGCGAAGTCCCGGGCCCGTTCCGAAGCAGCGACTGCTTGAGCAAGCGCCCCTTTCTTTTGGGGGTTTAGGGTTTAGGGTTTAGGGTTTAGGGTTTAGGGTTCCCCAAGCCCTATGAAACTACCCGGTTTATAGGGGATCCGAAGTATGGGCCCTTAATGTGGGTCCCTTGTTCTAGAACCCTTCCATACGCTACACATAAGAAGGCCCATACTTCGGATCCCCGTAAATCCCCTTAAACAAGGGTAAGGGACCATACATACTAAGGGCCCATGGGTCCAACCTTAGAGTTTAGGGTTTTTGCCCCCGAAGCGCTATGAAACTACTACCAAAATGGGGCAAAAGCTTGTTGAGTAGAGTTGTTTTTTGTTTTAATCCCTCGAATATCAGCATAAAGATCGGTTTAAAAAAATGATGTAATTGCCCATCATGAGTAACAACCATGAAAAGACAGATGTACAGGGCTGAGTCACAATGCCCCCCCCCCCCCCCGGTTCAATGGGCTCACCCAACTGGTTTGAAATCGCGCGTTCCAAGAGCCCTACAAGTGCTTCTTAAATCCGTTCGCGATACAAGAGGCTCAGCGAACACAAAGCAGCGTGAAGTTTCAAGGGCTTTGGTGCACGATCCGTATCATCAGAAAGCCGTGAAGGGAGCACCCACAACGTCCGGGACCCCTTGAGAAACAAAGGCCTTGAGTAGAACAATGGTGATAAGATGATGATGGTAACAATGACGAAACGTAACTGCAAATAGTGGTGAAAACTCGTGATTATTTAGGAAGAATGACCAGAATATGGCGGATAGAGAAAGAGAGAGAGAGAGAGATACATATACATGTATATATATATACTTTACCAACTGGTTCTTTGTGAGGGCAGTAGGTACCCTGTAGAACCCCTTGGAGATCCCTTAGAGGGTACATCTTGGGGGATATACGTTGCCCAAGTCTCTAAACCCTAAACACTAAAACCCTACTAAGAACCCTGAAAGAGCGCTCATAGACGATGTCGCCCGCGAAACTTCTTCGGCGCCCGCTGCCCCGCAAAATCGCCTGAAAGCCCTAAAGCCTGTTTAGGGTTTAGGGTTTAGCTTTTTAAGTTTAAGGGTATGGGGTTTGGAGTTTAGGGTTTCGGGTTTAGGGTCCTTTTTCCTGTCAGCCTGGCCCTCCGACGAGAGCTTCTATGAGGAGGACGAGAAAGATATCGAGGGTGCAGGCACAAGGGCTTCTTGGGGCCGGGTTTAGGGTTTAGGGTTTAGGGTTTAGGGTTTAGGGTTTAGGGTTTAGGGTTTCGGGTTCTTGGCATTACTCAGAATCAGAAGGGTAGGTTGTTCCGACGCAGACCCGTGCAGGATTCCTTAGGCAAGAGCAAGACTCCAAACCCGAAACCCTACAAAATGGTGGCTGTCGGCTTTTTGAGGATCTTTACATGTAAGGAGGCGTTTGGACGGTTGCTATTCTGACCTTTATCCTCTCATGAACCCTGTAGTTTCTAGGGCGCCAGTCTATGGGGTGCTTCGATTTCAGAGTTTGGGGGCTTCGAGGGGCCCCCCGCCCACAGGCCATTCTTCGACTGCGGAGTGCTAAGGGCCTCAACAAGGTCAATGAATTTGAGGGTCTTAAGGGTCCCTAAACCCTAAACCCTTATAAACCCTAAGCCCTAAACCCTAAGGGTTTGGGGTTGTCTGGGGTAGGGGGCCGGCGGGGATTGCAGTTTTTTTTTTTTTTTTGGGGGGGGGGGGGCGGGCTCTTGCACCGGAACTCTAGGCGAGAATGTGGCGGCCCCATACTCTAAAGATCCCCCGTAAACTAGAAACCCTAAACCCCTAAACCCCTAAGCCCCTAAACCCCTAAGCCCCTAAACCCCTAAACCCCTAAAGCCTAAACCCCTAAACCCTAAACCCTAAACCATAGCCCCCAGCTTCTGCGAGGCAGCAGCGAAGCCGAGCGCAAGCCGCTCTTGGAGAAGGCCCGGTTTGGGGAATTAGTGGGCTTTGGTTTAGGGTGTAGGGTTTAGGGTTTAGGGTTTAGCGTTTAGGGTTTAGGGTTGATAAGGTTGGGGTTGAGGGTTTAGAAGGGTGGCTGCCTGTTTTAAGGATTCAGGGTTGCGGCCTCTGCTGCCGGGTTTGGGGGGTTTAGCGCGGGTTCAGGGGTTGAGGGTGTATAGGGTGTAGGGTTTATGGTTTAGGGGCATGTTTGGGTCGGAGGAATCCTCAAGCCCCTGCTGAAAGGCATGACAAGCCATCGGTGAGACGTGATGACGGGAGCTGCGCGCAAAAATGGTCCCGTTTGATGCAACTGCCAAGGCGACCACGAAAATCCTCATCGACCTTGAGACCTCTTCGGGGGTTAGGGGTTTCGGGGTCTAGGGTTTAGGGGTTTAGGGTTTCGAGCTTTTGGGGGTTCAGGGGTTGGGTTGGGGGTCTCAAGGTTGAGGACTTTTGAGGCTTCAAGGCCTTGACAAGGGGAGAGAATCTGCCAGCGTCGACCACGACCTCGGCTGGCTTGAGAGCCCCTACGCCCCGAGCCCTGAACCGCCATCCCCTCTGAAACCCCAAGCGGCAGCCCCTTAAGCTCCTGCACCGCAACCCTAAACCCTAAACCCTAAACCCCAAACCCTAAACCCTGAATAACCCTAGAAGCCCTAAACCCTACAACCCTTCAGGCCCTGCACCCTGCTTAAACCCTTAATCCCTTACACCCCTTAAGCCCCGTACACCCTACATAAACCCGTAAGTGCTTAAAGCACTCAAAGCCCTCAAAGCCCTTAAGCCCAACTGCCCCCCCGCCCCCCCCCCCCCCCCCCCCCCCCCCCCGCCCACGCAGGCCTGGGGGGGGGGGGGTCGCAAATGCACGCGCTCCAGGGTCTTCAGGCTAAGTTCGAAGCCCTGAGCCCGAGCCCGGAACCAGAACCTGAGAGCTTGGTGTTTTAGGGTTTAGGGTTTAGGGCTTACTGGTTCTTCGCAGGGAATGAGGGCATCCGGTAATGTTGCACCCGCAATATTCTAGGGGGACACGAAAAGTTTTTCGGCTATTCAGGTCATGGCCCTTTGTTTTGGGGGGTACACGATAATGAAAAGTTTTCGGGCCGTGACTGCTTTTTTTAAGGTTTCAGGAAGGCATAAGCTTTCTCGAGAAGGAGAGATACTTGAAGCCTGAAGCCTCGACCTTTCCAGGATCTCCGAAAATCTTCTTTTTTCAGGGATTCCATAGGCGAATCATATCCGGAAAGGGGGTACCGACATACTTTAATACCTTTGTTTGGGGGCCCGCTATAATGCAAGTCTCCCGGGGCCCGGGGCTCAGTCCTTCGGGTTTCAGGAAGGCGTAAGCTTTTTCGAGGAGAAGGGATACTTGAAGCCTGAAGCCTCTCCAGGGTCGGGGGGTAGCTTGCGGAGGCCTCCGGACCCCTTCCCTGCCTGACTGTTGGGGGTCTTTTTTATTCAGGGTCCTCGACTGTTTGGGGGGGGGGGGGGTAGGATTATTATAGCAGGGCCAACATTACCTCACATCCCCCCTGTATAGCAAGAACCAGCAGGCAACCCCAGATCTGAGATCCTGAGCCTGAAACCCAAGCCTTTCGGCTCAAAGGGGACGTAGGCAACGGAGTGGGTGGCCGCTTCAATGTCAAGAACCCCCCTTTCCGTTAGAAGTACCCTGCCAAGGCTTAGGGGCCCAAAGCCGTAAAAACCCTAAGCCCTAAGCCCTAAGCCCTAAACCCTAAACCCTAACTGCAGAGACCAGGGCTATCAGGCGCCCCAGCAAGATCCTCCCATCTACCAGTCCAAGATCAAAGCACCCCCGTTTGTCACGGCTGCTTCTTGGTTTCGGGTTTCGGGTTTCGGGTTTCGGGTTTAGGGTTTAGGGTTTAGGGTTTAGGGTGCTTGTCCATTCACTTTGGGCATCTCCGAGCCTCTCACATACACCACAAGGACCCAACCCTCAGCCCTAGAAGCCCTAAACCCAAAGCCCTAAAAACCCAAAAAAGCCCTGAAGCCCCTAACCCTAAATCCTAAGCCCTAAGCCCTAAACCCTAAACCCTAAACCCTAAACCCTAAACCCTAAACTTCATGGTGGGCGCACAAGATGATTCTGCAAGCGGCCCCGGGTCTGCTTCTCCTCGGCCCGCGGCTGGGCGGCGCGGAGACGTACGCGCTGAACCCGCTGGATGGTCGAAGCTACCCCCACCACCCGGTCATGCTTCAGGCGCGGTCTGCCCTGAACCCTAGAGCCGCTAGAAGCTTCTGGGAGACCCGAAACCCTGTAGAAGCCCAAAGTCCTGAAGGTTTACATCGAAGCCCCTAAACCAACCCTAAACCCTACTTCCAAAACCCCTTGGCCTCCCCCTTGGTTTCCCCTCCCTTCAGACCCTAAACCCTAAACCCTAAACCCTAAACCCTAAACCCTAAACCCTAAAACCCCCCCAAAGCCCTCAAGAGAGGTGCCCCTGCACTCCTATCCTCTGGAGCATGGCATCCTCACCGAGCTGAACGGGCTCAGGGTGGCTTGGGTGGAAGGCTTATTGCTGGGGTTTAGGGTTTAGGGTTCAGGGTTTAGGGTTTAGGGGTTAGGGTTTAGGGGTTTGTTTCTGTCTTAGGCTTAGGGTTTTAGGGGTGTTAGGTTTTCTGGTTCAAGGTTGGGGCCACTTTTTGCGGGAGCAGGGATGGGGGGAGGGTCGTGGCGTCTAGGTGTTTGGGGATGTACGGCTTTAAGTTCAGCAACTGGACGTTTCGTGGCGGGGTTTTAGGGTTGAAGAGTTTGCCCCAACTAGTAGCCCTAATTCACCCTAAACCCTAAACCCTAATCCAGTTGCATTCTGGGTTTTCGGGCCCCTTTGACAGTTGAGGCCTTACGGGGTCCTGGATCGTGTGGGTTTGGGGGTAAGGGCTCGGGTACAGGACCTTATGAAGTCGAAGTCTCCGTTAAGAGGGTTTAGGGTTTAGGGTTTAGGGGTCGGAATAATTAAATACTAATAGTATTCCCTTATGGGCCCTCTAAGAATATACTATAACGGCCTCCAAAACCCTGTTCTAATTATTGAGGCCCCTAGTTCAGGGTAGATTCTTGTGAGGGGCTCCAGAGAAGTAGGCCCCAAACGTACTTGGAAAGGTTTCGGGGCGTTGGGGTTCTGGGGGCATGACCGCGCTGCTTTTGTGCTCCATTTCCTATCCCCCAAGCCTGAAAAGCATGAAAAGCCCTAAACTCTAAGCCCCAAACCCTGTGTTGGCTTTTCTCTGAGCTTTCAATACAAGCTCGAAGCGCTTGCAATTTCTACACACTACACTAAACCCCAAAGCACGAGCCCGATAATTTCGCGTCAGCGGGCAAAAATGTCGATGCCACACAGTGCGCAACCCCCGCCTAAACCCTAAAACCCGAAACCCCAAACCCCAAACCCCAAATCCCAAACCCTACACCATAAACCCGAAACCCCAAACCCCAAACCCTAAACCCCCATTTGCTGAGCCCCAAACTCAAATGCTCTGCTACTTGTGGACTCCGGGGAATCGGCGCTGGGGGTGGGGGATTTCCGAGTTTAGGGTTTGGGGTTTAGGGTTTAGGGTTTGAAGGGATTAAATCTGGTTTCGGCTGCCAGAGGAGCTTAGGGGTTTAGGGGTTTCTGGGGATTACATAGGGTCTAGGGTTTTTAGGGCTTCTAAGTCTAAGTCTCGAGCACTTCTGTGTCAAGGTCCCGGCGCACTTTGACTGCGAGAACTTGTGCAACTTCGTAGCCCAGTGGTACTCTTTACTTTCTTTTTGGGGTTCCAGGCCCCCTCATAAAGTAACCCCGAAACCCGAAACCCCAAACCCTAAACCCCCCCAAAAAGGGTGCCCCAACGATGATTATGGTTACTGGGCGACCGAGGCAACAGCAGCCAGTGGCATCTGGAGTCCAAGGGCCCGTCAACCTGCCCCTTTGGGTCTCTTCGGTGCGTCGGCAGCCCTTTTTCCACCTTTTTTTGAGTTTAGGGTTTAGGGCTTAGGGTTTAGGGCTTAGGGTTTAGGGTCTAGGGCCCTTTTTCCACCTTTTTTTGAGTTTAGGGTTTAGGGCTTAGGGTTTAGGGCTTAGGGTTTAGGGTCTAGGGCCCTTTTTCCACCTTTTTTTGAGTTTAGGGTTTAGGGCTTAGGGTTTAGGGTCTAGGGTTTAGGGTTTAGTCCGTCCCTAAACCCTAAACCCCTAAAGACCCAAAGCTCTGAAGCCCCAAAGCCCCCTCCAAAGATTCCCCAGGAGCCAACTCAGCCAGGACTTTTCGCTACTACCTCACGCTCCCCAGTCGATGGCATGCCTGTCACGAGCACGAGAGCTTTCTGAAGTCGCGGTTTCTTGGGGATTCTTGGGAAGAGCCTTTAATCTTTTCGGCACTGCAATTCCTAGGAAACAGCAATTTTTTCTAAACCCTAAACCCTAAGCCCTAAACCCTAGACCCTAGACCCTAAACCCTAACCGTTTCAGTATAGGTTTGCGTACCTGCAGCCGCAGCTTCCCTTGATCGATGAGGACCACCCCTCTCAACATCCGCTTGGACTTTGAAGTTTGGGGTGTTAAAGTTAGTGTTTCCCTATTCCCTAATCACCCAAAACCCTAAACCCTAAACCCTACATCCTAAGCCGCAAGGTCTAAGCCCGAAGCCCCAAGCTCGAAGCTTTAAGCCCTAGCAATCCCAAGCCGGTGAAGAACCAGCACTTCTCTGACGACGCAAGGGTTTGGCAGCCTACTTCTCCATGGCTTCACAAAGTTAGGGTTTAGGGTTCAGGGTTTAGGGTTCAGGGTTCAGGGTTTAGGGCTTAGGGTTTAGGGGGCTTAGGGTTTAGGGTTTAGGGTTTAGGGTTTAGGGTTTAGGGTTTAGGGGGCTTAGGGCTTAGGGTTTCCGATCAAGATCGAGTTGGGGTCCCTCCTTTGACCCCTTAAGATTAAGGGACACGCAACTACCGTAAGATAAGTTTAGGGTTTAGGGTTTAGGGTTTAGGGTTTAGGGTTTAGGGTTTAGGGTTTAGGGTTCAGGGTTCAGGGTTCAGGGTTTGGGGTTTAGGGTTTAGGGTTTAGGGTTTGGGGCTGGGGGACGTGATCCCATGGGGTTAACTGCGCTTTCTTCTGAGGACTTCGTTTGGTTTGGGTTTGATCTTGGTTATGGGTTTATGGGTTCCAGGGACCCTAATCCCTAACCCTAAACCCTACACCATAAACCCTACATGTAAGGCGCCTGAACGGCCAGGAGTATTTCGAGCAGGTGGCCGTCTACCAATCTGTGCTCCGAGCCAGCGGATCTTTCAACGCAACTTGTCCATGACGCCCCCTTTTACACCCTAAACCCTAAACCCTAAACCCTAAACCCTAAACCCTAAACCCTAAACCCTAAACCCCAAACCCCAAACCCCAAACCCGAAGCCGCGAGTTTAGCCCATACCCATATCCTGGAACTGGTACGCACTCCTCAACAACTCCCCCGACACTCCCGAAGAACCTTCTGGACACCAAGCTCTTCGGGCCCCTTTCCCACAGTTAGGGTTTAGGGTTTAGGGTTTGGGGTTTAGGGTTTAGGGTTTAGGGTTTAGACCTTAGGGTTTCGGGTTTAGGGTTTAGGGTTTAGGCTTTAGGGTTTCGGGTTTAGGGTAGACCTTGATTCCTAAAACCTCGAGGATCCCTAAACCCCTATCGACCCCCAGATCCGAGATCCTCTAAGCCGTGAACCGTATAAGTCCCGAAGCCCCTGGACCCCAAACCCGGTGAAGGTTCCTAAACCCCCAAAACCCTTAGATCCTAGAAACCCTAAGCCCCTAAACCCTAAACCCTAGACCCTAGATCCTGTAAGCCCCTAGACCCTAGACCCTAGACCCCAAACCCCAAACCCCAAACCCCAAACCCCAAACCCCAAACCCCAAACCCCAAACCCCAAACCCCAAACCCCAAACCCTAAACCCTAAACCCTAAACCCTAAATTCCCACCCAGGCCTGCTTAGGCCGTACCCACCCTTTTCTAGGGTGCCTGGACCCAGCACTACACCCGACAGCGACTAACACCAGCGCTTGGACTTACTATGCAAGCCTAAAGAGTTGTGTTGAGCGTGAGCTGCACCTCCAGTGCCGGTGCAGTACCCCGCCTGGGGTACCCCGCCCCCCTTCTCCTCTACTTTTTGAGCCCCCTCGGCCTGCCGCACCCCCGCCCCTGGACCCTCCCCTGGCGCCCCCTGACCCCCCCGACCCCCACCTCCCGACCCCCTTCGCCCGCCTGGCTTGCTTTTGCTGGCCCTGACCCCTGCCCCTTCCTGGCCGGCCACACACCCATCCAGTAAACCCTCGCAGTGAGCAGGGGGAGCATTAAACCCTCCTAGCCCTTCCCTGCCCTCTAAAAGTCGGTTGCGAGCCCCTCGCCGTTACCTTGCTCGAGGCAAGGCCCCGGGACTTGGGACCCCGGGCGTAGGTTTCCCTCGCACTGAAAAAATGTAGCGTGTGCTTCGCTTTCTGCTGTTTGCCTTGTCCAATGCAACAACAAGGCAGAGGGCCTCAGCAAAAGGCATCCTTGGCCATGCCTTTGCGGCACAACATTCCTACTTCCGCAAGGACGTGCTCAGCTCTCCCTCCGAGCGCTACTTTTTTGTCGCCTGTCGTAGCGCTCTGCCATGGGCTTGCTCGAAGCGGCCGGACGGCGATGTCCATGGACGGCTAGAACTACTGTCATCATAATCAAATCTGACGCCCTGAATTTGGTTTCCAAAATCGAAGACGGAACATGCCCCCAGCTTCTGCTGCCGCCTCCACATCTGTCCAAGGAGGGCCCCTGGGTCGGCCTTTTCAGGAGATTTTCCATTTTCCTTCATTGGGTTTAAGGGTGTCGTCATATTCGGAAAGATTTTTCAAAGGGTAGGAAGGGACAGCCCAGACCTACTCGACAAGGGGATCTACTTGGCCGAAGACACCGCAAAGATCGATCAATATCTGATCCACCCCTGTGCCGCCCTCCTTGGCCCTCGGCCCCCCTCCTTGACCTCCCTTTATTTTTCCTGGCCCGACCCTGGCCCCTCTTGAACCCCCCTCTAATGGACTGCTCGAACTACTACGATCATAATCAAATCTTTGGATTGGGGTGTAGGCATTGATTGCATACCGTCGCTTGCTCAAAAACCCCTGCCAAAGCCTCTGACCAAGCGACGTCTATCCTAGGCAACAAGCCGGAGCATCAACTCTACGACCTCCACAAGAAGCTCACTGCTGGACCCCCTCCACCTGCCCCAACCTCTCCTACCCAACCGTTCAAAGGATGGGGGTGGGAAGTGGGAATTTAGGGCGTTAGCCCGAAACCCTAAAAGGAAAAAAGTTGGGTGGATGCCTGCGTAAGCAGGGGGTGGGAAGAATAAAACAACCCAACCTTTCTGGTTGTGGTGGCTCCAACTTCAATATACGCCGCCGCGACATATGCCGCCCCCTCACACCCCCCGGGTGTGTAGGGGCGCCATGTCCGCATGAAATCTACTGCCGCGGCGCGGCGAGAAGCCCTAAACCCCAAACCCCAAACCCTAAACCCTAAACCCTAAACCCTAAACCCTAAACCCCAAACCCCAAACCCTAAACCCTAAACCCTAAACCCAGTGAAGGTGATGGAGTTGGGCGCCCGCTGGGGGACCTGGGGTTGCCGCGGCGTGGCGTTTCTGCGCCGCGTGAACCCCATGCCCTATCGGCTCCTTGAATGGGGGTTTAGGGTTTAGGGTTTAGGGTTTAGGGTTTAGGGTTTAGGGTTTAGGGTGATTTTCGGGCTTGTAGGGTTTAGGGCCCAGGGTGAAGGGTAAACATCTGCTGCAATGAGGCAGCAGAACTTATGATTATCACAAAGGTTCCAAGTATAATTGAGGCAATTTTACTACGGGACATGGGCATCTGTATTGAGTGTAGGTTTAGTGTTTTGTGTTTTGGGTGGACGGGCTTGACCTAAGTCGCCAGACTCTCCAAAGTTTCACGGCTTGGGGTACTTAGCCCTAAGCCCAAAGCCCCTTCAAACCCTGAACCCGAATTCGTGGCAGATATGCGTTGCAGGATTGGCGTGCAAGCTGCGTCCGGCTGAAAACCCAAAACCCTAAAGCCTGAACGAACCCGAAACCCTGAAACCTAAACCTGAACCCTGAACCCTAATGAGTTGGGATGTTACCCTTATACGAACAGTCCTGAAAAGGGAAAATACTAGCTCCACTATAATCCCTATTAAGGACTGCTAGCAGAAGGGGGAACAACCCAACTAATGAGCCAATTTCGGCTTTCGGCCTCCATTCTGCGACTTGAGCAGCCCAGGCTAATTTTAGTGGAGCCGAAGAAAGTGCATTGCTCTGGCGCGCACATGGTTCTAAAGCTCAACAGCCTCTTTTCAATCCTTTGAGTACGCAGCTTTTTTGCGTCTTTCCGGTGATTTTTGTTGGGTTACTGTTGCCCCCCAAAAAGCCACAACTGCTAAGCCGCAAAGACGCTGAGCCACGAACCCTAAGCAGCACTCAACAGAGGCTTGGAAGGCGAGCTGAAATGCACGCATGCGGACGCAGCCCTCTTCTTGAAGCTGATGGAAGACGTACCACACCTGGACCTGTCCCCTGGCTTTTGTTTTTCTTTGGCCTTGGAGACGTCCTCGCGAGGGCAACTCGGGACCCCCATCGAACTATTTATCTGTCTCTGTATATATATATATATATGTTTATTTGTTTATATTTTTACCTTTGTAGAGATATCTAGATGTCTACCTCTCTCTATATATATACACACACACACATATATATATATATATATATGCGCACGCCCAGCCCAGCAAGCATATTTTTTAATCAGTGTTCAGGCAAGAAGAGGGCACCTGCTTTAAGGGGCGGGACCTTCAGCCCTAAGTTCCAGCATGCTACCTGCATTGCGTATAACGCTATGAAATTTAGATGTTCCTGCTTATACTAATAGGGATTATAATCGGCGGGGCGGGAGGGGGGGGCTACTTGAATCCCTCTGAAGGAGTGTTGGTATAAAGGGAACGCCCAAGCTATGTCTCCTAGAAGTCCCAGAAGCTCGTTAGAGAGCGTCCCCCCCGAACTTTAAACTCCAAACGAAAGCACACGAGACCCTAAGTTGCGAAAGCCTGCCAAGACGCGAATACTTGTAGGCACTGGCCCTCAACCCTAAACCCTCAACCTTAAACCCTAAACCCTAAAAACTAAACCCTAAACCCTAAACCCTAAACTCTAAACCCTAAACCCCGAGGTGGGGTTGAGGGTTTAGGGCTTTGCCCGGGGCGACTCCCTCCCTAGTAAGGCTACACATCGACATCCAGGGGGCAGAGGGCCCGCTTCTCGCAGATCCGCTGCTTAGCAGTTGAGTCATGCGGGTTTGGGGCTTAGGGTTTGGGGTTTAAACCCTAAACCCTAAACCCTATACCCCAAACCCTATACCCCAAACCCCAAACCCTAAACCCCAAACCCTCTACCCCAAACCCCAAACCCTAAACCCTAAATTAGGGTTATTTCGCGACTTTCCGGAGCCCTTGTCCAGGGTAGTTGAATCCCGAAGCCCTAAGCCTCAAACCCTAAAGCACACAGTGACAGCCGAAGTGCAAAGGGCGAAACCCGAAACCCGAAACCCGAAACCCTAAACCCTAAACCCTAAACCCTAAACCCTAAACTCTAAACTCTAAACCCTAAACCCTAAACCCTAAACCCTAAACCAACCGGACATGTAAGGCAGGTGCGGCAGGTCTTGGAGAGCAAGGTCTACAGGATCATCCTCGGCACGCACTGGGAGGCACGGTCGAGGGTTTAGGGTTTAGAGCTTAGGGCTTAAGGTTTAAGGCTAGGGTTTAGGGTTTAGGGTTTAGGGCTTAGGGCTTAGGGCTTAGGGCTTAGGGCTTAGGGCTTAGGGCTTAGGGCTTAGGGCTTAGGGCTTAGGGCTTAGGGCTTAGGGCTTAGGGCTTAGGGCTTATGGCTTAGGGCTTAGGGCTTAGGGCTTAGGGCTTAGGGCTTATAAGGCTTAGGGTTTAGGGTTTAGGGTTTAGGGTTCATTTAGGGTTTATGCTTTTTGTGTTTTCGGGCTAATGCTGGTAGGCCCTTGATATTTTGGGTCTTCCCTTTGTTGGTTTTAAGCGGATGGTATGCCCTTGGGATACTTTGGGTTTTTCTCCTTGCTGGTTTTACGAGGATCGTATTTGGCAATCTGTTTGGGAGGGTTCCAACCCAGAATATGGTTCATAGGTATTTGGGGGGCTATAGTGGTTTTAAGATAAGACCTGTAGTGTCTGCATAGCCTTCTTATTGGTTGATGAATATACCCTAAACCCTAAACCCTATAAACCCTAAACCCTAAACCCTATAAACCCTAAACCCTAAGCCCTAAACCCTAAACCCTAAACCCTCAACCCTAAACCCTACCAAACGGCCTAGGACATGTACCGCTTCGCGGTGGACATCTTTCAAGCGTGGATCACCGTCTTCAGCCTTCCGCAGGGCCTCGTGGACCGGGAATAGGGGTTTTGGGTTCCGGGTTTAGGGTTTAGGGGTTTGGGGTTTAGGATTGAGGGGTTTAGGGGTTTACCGTTTGTGTCTTTAGCTTTCAGTTTGCGTTCGTCTACAAGTCGTTGGCTTTGACTTCCTC
>CAJNDS010001557.1:917500-927500 GCA_905221605.1 Symbiodinium natans
GGTGTGGGTGGTCTAGTTCTATTTTCTTTTTAGTGGTTCGGTTATGATTAAGAACATGTGTGTAGTAACATGACAGCTAGAAGTAACACAGCCAAGGCCTACGGGGGTAAGATGTGGTCTTTATGCCCATCCTGGGGAAGGTGTAGGAGAAAGCCGGCTCAACCCCGTCAACCTTCAACCCTCAAATGCCTTCAACCCTAAAACCCCTTGAGCCCAGAGTTTAGGAGGTTAGGGTTTGAGAGTTTAGGGTTTAGGGTTTAGGGTTTAGGGTTTAGGGTGTAGGGTTTAGGCCTAAGCTTTAGGCTTCAGGGTCTTGTGGGTTCTCATGCACCTTCAGAGGAATCTAGTCGCAGAGGGCATTCGTCCATGGAATGGCCTCGCTAGGCCCTAGCCCTAACCCCTAAACCCTAAGCCCTAAGCCCTAAACCCGAAACCCTAAACCCTAAACCCGCTTTTGGCTTCACCAGCACGCGGCTTTAGGGGGCAGAAGGGCGGTTTTGAGACAGTCGGAGATCATGCCCATGCATCCCATGCTTCTAAGGGCAAGCCCGCTTTAGGCCCTAGCCCTAAACCCTAAACCCTAAACCCTAAACCTTAAACCCTAAACCCTAAACCCTAAACTAGGCCGTTTAACCCTAAACGCGAAGCCCTCAGAATTCCACCTTGAGCGTGAAGATGCCCCACAGGCCCAGACCCCAAGCACCCAGAAACAATATAGTTAACAAGAGCAACCAACCTCCTAAACCCTAAAGCTTTTCAATCCTGAGCCCCTAAACATTTATAAGCCCTAAACCCTGAACCCCAAACCCTGAACTTTCAAGCTCTAAGCCCTAAGCCCTAGCCCTAAACCCTAAACCCTAAACCCTAAACCCTAAACAAGTCGAAGAGCCAGAGAAGTGGCCCAGCATGGTGGGGCGCTTCGAGAGCTCCGATCTCAAGCGCGACGCGCTCGCGTACGAGGAGATGTTGCCGTGGGCTTTCGCGGGCGTTTAGGGTTTAGGGTTTAGGGTTTAGGTTTTAGGGTTTAGGGTTTGGGGTTGAGAGTTGAGGCTTTAGGGTTTAGGGTTTAGGGTTGTTTACGAGCTTAGGGGTTTTAGGGCTCTTGAGAGGCCACCCTCTTGGTTTGGAGATGAAGAGGCTTGCGGGTGGATACCTGTTCTCTGGGACGCCCTTTTCTTTTTTCCCTGTGCTGTTCTTTGCTGAAGTCTTAAGACCGCATGAGAGGTTCATGAAACCCCTATAGTGTTCTTATGCGGCTGGTATAAACCAGTCTACCGAAACTTGTCCCTGTCCTTGATGTACAAAGTCAAAGAATTACCAGTCGATGTAGTGCTATCTTTCGGTTTCTTGAATCAAGGGTCAATTCAGTTCAGGGTTTAGGGTTTAGGTTCTAGGGTTTAGGGTTTAGGGTCCTGAAGAGCGCCTTCTGTGGTCCATATTGCAAGGTGGGGGTGGGGGGGACATTCATTTCTCCAGGAACTGGTGGTTTAGGGTTTAGGGTTTAGGTTTAGGGTTTAGGGTTTAGGGTTTAGGGTTTAGGGTAAGGCGGCCCAAGGCTTGCTTACAACCCCCTGTTCTCAAAGAAGCTGTGGGTACCTGCAGTTTAGGGTTTGGGGTTTAGGTTTAGTTAGGGTTTAGGGTTTAGGGTTTAGGGTTTAGGGTTTAGGGTTTAGGGTTTAGGGTTTGAGGGTTTGAGGGTTTGAGGGTTTGAGGGTTTGAGGGTTTGAGGGTTTGAGGGTTCAAGGGTTTGAGGGTTTGAGGGTTTGAGGGTTTGAGGGCTTGAGGGTTTGAGGGTTTGAGGGTTTGAGGGTTTGAGGGTTTGAGGGTTTGACGGTTTGAGGGTTTGAGGGTTTGAGGGTTTGAGGTTTGAGGTTTGAGGGTTGAGGGCTTAGGGTTTAGGGTTTAGGTGGTACCCAATGCGCGAATCGGCATGCGAGCAGTGCTCCTTCATCTCTGTCTGGCTTCAGCTTCAGAAACGACCTATCCAAGCCTCACTTGCCTCTCTACAAACTGTAGACTTGATAGACGAGAGCCAATGCCTGAATCTCTCCTTACACCCCCTCCGCCGGAACCCTACACCCTTTTTTCCCCGACCCTAGGCCCCTGAAACACGGAAGGGCTTAGGGTTTCGGGTTTGGGGTTTCGGGTTTAGGGTCTAGGGCTAGGGTTTAGGGTTTAGGGTTTAGGGTTTAGGGTTTAGGGTTTAGGGTTTGGGGTTTAGTGTTTAGGGTTTAGGGTTTAGGGTTTAGGGTTTAGAGCTACGGGTGCCATGGACATGGACTGGGCTGAGCAGCGCCGCCGGCTCCAGGGCGGAAGCGGCGCCGAGGCTCCCCGGAGGGTTTAGCGTTTCAGGGTTTAGGGGTTTAGGGGTTTAGGGTTTAGGGTTTAGGGTTTTAGGGTGTAGGGTTCAGGGTTTAGGGTTTTAGGGTTTAGGGTTTAGGGGTCTAGGGCTGAGTTTAGGGGTTTAGGTTTTTATGTGAGCAGAACTGTGCCGGTAGCCCTTAAGGCCGGCGCGTCCCATGTGTCCCTATCGTCGCCTTCCTGGCGGGGGGTGGGCACATAACCTTTTCTTTACATTTTAGGGTTTTAGGGGTTGAGGGTTTAGGGTTTAGGGCTGAGGAGGGTTTAGGGTTTTGAGGGGGTTATTTAGGGTTGGGGTTGATTAGGGTTTAGGAGTTTTGGGGTAATCTAGGGGTTTAGGGCTTAGGGATTTTGGGGGTTTCAGGGCTTAGGGTGTTGGGGTTGTAGGTTTTTAGGGTTTTAGGGTTGTAGGCGTTTCAAATTAAGGTTTTAGGTTTTAGGATTTTTAGGGTGTTACGGTGTTGGGGTTGTAGGTTTTTAGGGTATTAGGGTTGCAGGGGTTTAGAGTTTTAGGCGTTAAGGTTGTAGGGTTTAGGGTTTCGGGGCTTGAGGGTTTAGGGGTTGTAGGTGTCTGGGGTTTTAGGGTTGTAGGGTTGTAGGTTTTTTTGCGTTTCAGGGATTTAGGTGGTGGGGCTTTGGTGTTTCGGGCTTTAGGTTTTAGGTTTGGGGTTTTGTGGATTTAGGTGGTGGGGCTTTGGTGTTTCGGGCTTTAGGTTTTAGGTTTGGGGTTTTGTGGATTTAGGATGTTAGGGTTGTAGGTTTTTAGGGTTGTGAGGTTTCAGGGTTATGGATGTTAGGGTGTTAGGGGTTTAGGGGTTTAGGGGTTTAGGGGTTTAGGGGTTTAGGGTTGTGGTTGAGGTCTTCAGGGTTTGAGGGGTTTAGGTTGTAGGTTGGGGTTTTGGGCTGTTTCGGCGTTGAGGTTCTAGGGGTTTGAGGGTTTTGGGTTCGAGTCAGAGTTTAGGGTGTACGGCTCTGTTGTCGGTTTTAAGGTTTTGGGTCGATCTCCAGCGCACCAAGCTGCTTGACGATGCGTCAGAGCACACTACTGGCTTTTGGGGCCTTCTTTGGGATCAAGTACTACGCCGATGTGGTTTTGAGGCTGCCAGCTGCCCGTGAGCTCTGCACCTTCGCCGGCAAGTACGAGATCGAGGCCCAAACCGCCCAGGAGATCATCACGGAGTTGCAGCGCGTGATCGGGGAATGCTTGGTACCAGCTCGCAAGCAAGCGGAGCGTACTCAACACTTTGCTCAGAAGAGCCGAGATCCTGGAAAGCCCGGTCCCCTCCTGCTGGACCGGGAGCCCGCCCCACGCCCGTGAACGTGATGCACAATGCCTTGGCGCATCGGCGAAGACGGCTCCCGCAACTCCTGCCGTTTATGCTCCCACGAACACCGAAAGGCAGCGGGCTCGCAGTGATCAATGGTCGTGGAGCGTTTGGGGTTCAGGGTTTGGGGTGGGGCTTGGGGAGTTGAAAGGTTGATTGTCATATACTACTCGAGAAAGATGCCGCATAATTCGGACCCTAAGCCCTAAACCCTCGACCTTCAACCCTAAACCCTATACATAAAGCCGTAAAATCCTAAAACCCTCAACCCTCAAACCCTACATCCTATACTTAAAGATCTATAAACCTTAAACTCAAAAAACCTAAAACCCTCAACCCTATACATGAAACCCTGTAAGCCGTAAAACCTTCCTAAGCCCTTACTTAAAACCCTACATCCCTAGAACCCTAATACCCTAAAGTCCTAAAACCCTAAGACCCTAAGACCCTAAAACCCTAAAAACCCTAGAAACCCAAGCCCTAAAACCCTCAACCCTAAAACCCTAAAACCTAGAACCCTAAGCCCTACACCTTAGAACCTCCACCCTAGAACCCCAAACCCTGCACCCCAAACCCCAAACCCAACACCCTAAAACTCTGAACCCGAAATCCCTAAACCCTAAACCCTGAACCCGAAACCCTAAACCCTGAACCCTAAAACCCTAAACCCTAAAACCCTAAAACCCTAAGACCCTAAAACCCAACACCCTCAAATCCTAAACCCTAAACCCCTAAACCCTAAAACCCTAAACCCTAAACCCTAAACCCCAAATCCTGATCAGGTCGAGGCGGCGGCAGCGGCAGTGCGGGGTCTGCCGGGGACCCAGCGCTTGCAGCTGCTCTCGGTGCCCTCGGAGCCCTGGAGCCAGGCAGGATGTAGGGTTTAGGGTTTAGGGTTTAGGGCTACGGGTTTAGGGTTTAGGGTTTAGGCCTTGGCGTTTAGGGATTGGGGTTTAGGGCGTAAGTATAGGGTATAGGGTTGAGGTTTAGGGTGTAAGGGGGTTTTGCCTCGTGGGTTCCCTAGAGCAGGGGCTTCGGAACCCTGTATCTTAGCCGGTGTCGGGTTCATGGTTTAGGGTTCAGGGTTGAGGGCGCGCCAAACAGAAGCACGCTTGGTGCGCGGGCATGAGTTTGCAGACCTACGCACCCCAAGACCGACTTAAACGTCCTTAAAACCTAAACCTGAAGACCTAAACCCCTTAGAACCCTTGAAACCCTCAACGCCCTTGAAGCCCCGAAACCCCAAACCCCAAACCCCAAACCCCAAACCCCAAACCCCAAACCCTAAACCCTAAACCCTAAACCCTAAACCCTAAGTTCCCAAAGCAGGTGCTGCTTGCGGCCTTGGGGCGCCTCGAAGACTCGGCGCCGGCCTACGCTTGGCTCGCCGCGCTGACGGACCTGCGGCCCCCGCCGGCATGCTGGCTTAGGGTTTAGGGTTTAGGGTTTAGGGTTTAGGGTTGAGGGTTGAGGGTTGAGGGTTGAGGGCTGAGGGCTGAGGGTTGAGGGTTGAGGGTTGAGGGTTGAGGGTTGAGGGTTGAGGGTTGAGGGTTGAGGGTTGGGGGCTTAGGGTGTAGGCGGGTTGCGGGTTTACGGTTTAGGGTTTGTAGTGTTTAGGTTGCAAGAAATCATTTCCCGAAAACAGCGATACGTAGCTGCGGACATAGAGGCAGACATGAACCACCCTAAAACCTCAACCCCAAGCCCCCTAAGCCCCTCTTAGCTCCCCAAACCCCTCCCTCAGTAACCCCCTCCCCCCAGTAACCCCTAGCCCCGAACCCCCTTGAACCGCTAAGAAACCCCTAGCCCTGATCCTCCACACCCATTGCGCCACCCCTTTACACTCCCCAAACCTAAACCCCCTAAACCCTAGACCCCCCCGCAACCCCTAAGGAACCCCCTACACCCCGAAGTAGGACCTCAAGAAAATGAGACCCCCAAATAGTGGAATCCCCTTATAATAAGCACCCCAAGAAGGTACCCCTAATATCGTAAACCCCCAAGCGACCCTACAACCTAAACCCCTAAACCCCTAAACCCTAAACCCCTAAACCCTAAACCCCTGAACCCCTAAGTATCCCCCTACACCCCCAAGTAACCTCCAGCGCGCCCCAAGTAACCCTAAACCCTAAACCCTGAACCCTAGACCCCCTAAACCCTAAACCCTAAACCCTAAACCCTAAACCCTAAACCCTAAACCCTAAACCCTAAACCCTAAACCCTAAACCCTAAACCCTAAACCCTAAACCCTAAACCCTAAACCCTAAACGCGCCTTAGGTGCCACACTTGGTCCGCCACTTTTGCGCGCCAGCGCTGCATGCCGAGCTGGTCGCTGCGGCCGGCAGCCCATCCACAGGACGGATGCCCTTTTTTGCCTTAGGGTTTAGGGTTTAGGGTTTGGGGTTTGGGGTTTGGGGTTTGGGGTTTGGGGTTTGGGGTTTGGGGTTTGGGGTTTGGGGTTTGGGGTTTGGGGTTTGGAGGGTTCAGGGTTGAGGTGTGTTGGTACTACTGCCCTTGCTAGGACTTACCAAACTTTTTTTTTGCTTTAGGCTTCCATAGTTCGGTGGGCTCTTCGGTCGACAGTTGCTCTTTGGCTTTAGAACTCAGAGTTTGGGGTTTAGAGTTTTGGGGTTTGGGGTTGAGGACTCAGAGTTTATGGTTTAGGGTTGAGGGTTTAGAAGTCAGAGTTTGGGGTTTAGGTTTCGGGGTTTAGAGACCAGGACTCAGAGTTTAGGGTTTCTAGGGTTTCGGGGTTTTTAGATCAGGACTCAGAATTTAGGGTTTAGGGTTTGGCTCTTCTCTTGTCCGAGCATCGTCTTGCTCAAGATATCAAGGCACTAGGCCTCAGGGGTGAGTGAGGTATGCACTTTTTGGAAAAAGGGGGAGGGCTGGGAGTTGAGTTGTGC
Source organism: Symbiodinium natans (assembly GCA_905221605.1). Taxonomy (NCBI): domain Eukaryota; class Dinophyceae; order Suessiales; family Symbiodiniaceae; genus Symbiodinium; species Symbiodinium natans. Next base: position 924,094 of record CAJNDS010001557.1, read on the forward strand.
CCGGCTGCTTTGTGTATTCTGATGTGGTTTAGGGTTCACAGCTTAGGGTTTTTAGGGTTTAGGGTTTAGGGTTTAGGGTTTAGGGTTTTTAGGGTTTAGGGTTTAGGGTTTGGAGGTAGTATGGCCCGACTCAGCCGGACGTTGCCACTGCTGCCAATCTCGGAGCTAACCTGTATATTCTATGCCCTGAACCCTAAACGAAGTTGCACTTAAACCCCTAAACCCCTAAACCCTAAACCCTAAACCCTAAACCCTAAACCCTGAAACGCGCCGCCCCCCCCCCCCCCCCCCCAAACCTCTAAAATCCCTAACCTGAACCCTACAGTTCCCAAAGCCCTAAACCCTACAAACCCCAAACCCCCAAAACCCTCCAAAAACTCTGAACCCTATAGAAAACCCTAAACAAACAGCAACAAATAAAACCCAAAATCCCTCAAACCCCCAAAAAACCCGAAAACACAACCCTTTAAACAAAACTCCAAAACCCCCCCAAAAAAAAACCCTAAAAAGCCCTATAACAACCCTTTACAAAACTCCAAAACCCCCCAAAAAAACCTAAAAAGCCCTATAACAACCCTCAAAAAAACTCCAACCCCCCCCCCCCCCCACAAAAAAAAAAAAAAAAACCTAAAAAGCCCTCTAACAACCCTTTAAAAAACTCCAAACCCCCCCCCAAAAAAAAAACCCAAAAAAGCCCTCAGACCTCCGCGCGTCGGTCTTCGGCTGCCTCCGAAACCTCTGCCGCGCCGAGCCTCTGAGGGCAGGGCTCCTAGGTGCCGTCCCCGCGCAGCCTGGCAGAGGATTTTAGGGGTTTAGGGTTTAGGGTTTAGGGTTTAGGGTTTAGGGTTTAGGGTTTAGGGTTTAGGGTTTAGGGTTTAGGGGTGCTTTTTGGGGGGGCTTCAGAGGCTCGTAGGGATTTTCGGGATTTTGTTGGGCGTCGGGTTCTTAGGTGTTTTAGTGTTTTAGGGGCTTTAAAGGCGATTAGGGTTTTTAGGGATTTTGGGGGGCTACGGCTACGAGAGGTTCTTGGGTGCTTTAGGGTTTTTTGCTGCTTTAGGGGCTTTAGAGGGATTCTTAGGGATTGGAAGTGCTTTGGGGTTTGTAGGTGCTTTCCTTAGGGTTTTACGCAGGGTTCCAGGTGTTTATTGCACCCTAAACCCTAAACCCTAAATCCTAAACCCTAAACCCTAAACCCTGACTGGGGTTTCCAGGGTGTCAGCCTGTCAAAGAGTTACAAATATGGAATTAGAGGGTTTAGGGTTTAGGGTTCATGGTTCAGGGTTCAGGGTTCAGGGTTCAGGGTTTAGGGTTTAGGGTTTAGGGTTTAGGGTTTAGGCATTTTGCAGGTTTGGGTATAAGAAGTCCAGCAAGTATCGGCAGGGCGGCCCTTGTTGCTAACGATGAAAAGATGAGAACCCTACATAGGCAGGGCTTCGGGCCAAATATGCTAAACCTCCAACCCCCAAAGCCTGAATCTAGAACCCTAAACCCTAACCCTAAACCCTAAACCCTAAGCCCTAAACCCTAAACCCTAAACCCTCAAACCTTAACCTTGCAGGGTCCAGGGCTTATAAGTCCCCACCCACGCTTTGTCAGCGCTTCGGTCGTGCGAACCCTTCAGTCTTCTCTGGGTTTTGGAATACTACACTTTAATACTTTTTTTGGTTCTGGGTTCCTATAATAGCTACTTAAACCGAAAAAGCATATACTTTTTTCCAGGGTCTACTCCAAGGCTAAGTTCTGGACTTGCACTTTCGAGCTCGGCTTGCGGGATGCGGGGCTGAACCCTACATAGTTTAGGGTTTAGGGTTTATAGGGTTTAGGGTTTAGGGTTTAGGGCTTCGGGTTTAGGGTTAAGGGTTAGGGCAAACCCTGCTCCTACAGCGAGGTTGATCGCGGCCGTGGGGGACGCGGCCCTCTCGGGACCGGCAGCCGCGGCGCTGTGCAACCTTGCGTGCAGCTCCGAAGGTCCCCCGCGCGGTCAGGGGTTTAGGGTTTAGGGTTTAGGGTTTAGGGTTTAGGGTTTAGGGTTTAGGGTTTAGGGTTTAGGGTTTAGGGTGAGAGAGTGCAAGGCTCGCTGGCTTAGGGCTGTTTACGGTTCAGGGTTTCCCAAAGTGGCTAAGAGCCCGCCAGGCTTTGGGATGCGAGGCGTCGAGTGTCATCATTCTTTCTGCATTCTTCGGTTTAGGGTTTAGGGTTTAGGGTTTAGGGTTTAGGGTTTAGGGTTTAGGGTTTAGGGTTTAGGGTTTTGGATAAAGTGGGCAGTGAAGCCGAAGGCTTGTGAGAGACCAAGCGCTTACGTGCTTATTCCGCTCTCTCGCTTCCCCAAAGCTTGGCGGGAGCGCTTCAAAGACTGAGATGCTGAAATGCTGCCCTAAACCCTCAACCCCAAACCCTAAACCCTAAACCCTAAACCCTAAACCCTAAACCAAGAGCGTTTGACTCCGAGCCTGGGAAGCTGGGCTGAGCCAGGGATGCACTGGGAGGTTTTTGGGGCCTGGCAAACGGACGCGATGCACCCGGTAACTATAGGGCCGGCCCAAACCCTTTAATCCCCAGAGCCCCAAGATCCCAAGTAGCCCTAAACCCTGAACCCTAAACCCTAAACACCCCGAACCCCAAACCCTAAACCCTAAACCCTAAACCCTAAACCCAAGAAGCAGGGAAACGCGCTGCCTTCGCGGCCGGCGCCCTCACCGCGCTCTTCCGGGCGCTGCCCTCGGCGCCGACTGCTGAGGCCCCTCCACCCACCCCTTCCCCCTTGGAGGAGCTGGCTTTCAAGGGGGGGTTGAGGGTTTAGGGTTTAGGGTTTAGGGCTTAGGGCTTAGGGTTTAGGGTTTAGGGTTTATATAGGGTCTAGGGTTTAGGGTAGGGGGGGGGCTGGGTGTTGTGCGCGTGGGACTTGAGACTTTGAAGGTTTTGTGGTTTAGGTTCGCGGTGCCTCTCAAGCCTGAACCCAGACATGAATCCCCTTGTGGCGGCCATGGCAACCGAACCCTAAACCCCGAGTCCCTGGCTCCTAACCCTAAACCCTAAACCCTAAACCCTAAACCCTAAACCCTAAATCACCCTCGGGTTGCACCCACCGGAGGTATTATGTTGGGAGTCGTAGGGGGGCTTGCTGCTGCTATCCTCCAAATTCCGTGGGGCTCGGGGGTGTAGAGGTGAGTTCGGACCGTCAAAACTCCACACGCGTACGATTCTCGAAGCCGGTTTTAGGAAATAGGGAACCCTAAACCCTAAACCCTAAACCCTAAACCCTAAACCCTAAACCCTAAACCCCAAACCCCAAACCCTAAACCCTAAATAAACCCTAAACCCTAAACCCTAAACCCTAAAAACCCTTAAGCCTAAAAACCCTTAAGCCCTGAACCCCGAACTCCGGTCCCCCAACAGAGCACAACTTC
>CAJNDS010001557.1:932500-942500 GCA_905221605.1 Symbiodinium natans
CGGTGTTTTTTGGGTCTTTTGGGTCTTTGGGTGCTTTAGGGCTTTCTGGGACTTGGGGCTGTGGGAGTTTTTGCTGTTTCGGATCCGGCACCATTGCAAGCTCCTCGAGACAGAAGACAGTCGCCATTCGGGCTTACAGGGTTTCATGAGTTTAGGGTTTAGGGTTTAATTATGGCTTAGAAGTTAATTAGGGTTTAGGGTTTAGGGTATATAAGGGTTTAAGGGTTTTGGGTTTAGGGTGTAGAGTTTCATGAGCTTCGGGCTTCTGCTTTGAAAAAACGAGGTCTTCAGGTTTGAAACACCCCATAGCCCCGAGCTTTTCGCCGCAACCCGACATCCCCAATGCCCTCAAGACCCCCTTGTAAGACCCCCTGAAACTCATCGCCCTAAACCCTAAACCCTAAACCTCTCCTACCATATAATTATAATGCACGAAAAAACGGGCCTATGCCCACAAAGCCTGGGCCTATGCCCATGAAGCCCCAGCCCTATGCCCACGAAGCCCCGGCCTATGCCCACGAAACCCCGAACCCATGAAGCCCGGGCCTATGCCCACGAAAAAGCAGCCTATGCCCACGAATACCGTTAAGTCATTAAGGTTAGGGTCGGGGCTTCGTGGGCATGGGCCTCGGGGCTTCGTGGGCATAGGCCCGGCCTTGAGCCCCTAAACCCTTGAGAGCCTAAACCCTTGAGACCGAACCCTATTAATTTTGTTGTTGAGCCATCCTAGTAATACGAAGAAACTTTGTATTTCTTAATGTTATGGGAACTTCGGGTGGGTGGGTGTTTTTCGATGTTCTAAACGACGAGCCTCAACGAGAGACTGCTCGACCCGGAGCTCTTGAACTCTAAACCCTGAACCCCAAACCCCAAACCCCAAACCCTAAACCCTAAACCCTGAACCCTGAACCCTAAACCCTAAACCCTAAACCCCAAACCCTAAACCCTAAACCCTAAACCCTAAACCCTACCCCACCCCCCCCCCCCCAAAAACAAAAAAAAAAAACCACTCTTCGCCGCAGACTGGCTGCCCAGCACCTCCCGTCAGCCTTGCGCTCGGGCGCAGCGGAGCCCCGGCCACCGAAAGCTCCAAGGGCTGATAGGGGTTTAGGGTTTAGGGTTTAGGGTTTAGGGTTTAGGCCTTTTAGGGTGTTTTAGGGGCTTTCGGGTTTTAGAGGTGTGTGTGTGTGTGTGTGTGTGTGTGTGTTTTTTGTTGTTTGTTTGTCGGGGTTTAAAGCGCTTAGGGGTTTGGGTGGTTAGGATTTAGGGTTTAGGGTGTATCTCTCAAGATATGTAAAGACCGAGCCCTAGATAGGGTAGCCCTCATGAGGACCTAAACCCGAAACCCTAAACCCGAGTCCAGATTTGAAAAAACAAAAACTAAATTCTAAGCCCAAAACCCAATCTCGGCACCTTTTTTTCTCATCCCAAGCCCGAAGTCCACCTCACGAGGAGATACGTGGCCCCGCGCTGAAGCTCTGCGTGCTCTTGCAGGTGCTGGGAAGAGAGTGTTTTTTGTTTTTGAAACCTAAACCGCCTAAACCCTAAACCCCCTAAACTCTGGGGGTGAGGGGGGGGGGGGGTGGGGAGCAGGTTTAGGGTTTAGGGTTGCAGGTTGGGAAGGGTGTTCTTTGGGTGGAGTTGGGGTTTTAGATGTCGAGGCTTAGGGCTAAGCCCTCAACCTTAACCCTAAACTCCTAAGCCCTAGGGCAGGTTTAGTGCTTACATCGCGCTCAAACCCTATACTTCGGAATGGAACGAGCGATTGTTGCAGAACGGCGTAGCTACGCTTGGCATTTCTTGGTGGAGGCTTGCGAGCATCAAGTCTCGGTTTAGGCGATGAAGATTAGGTGGGCAGGCGTGCTTGGGGATGTGTGGACAGCTTGGGTTTTCAGGAATGCTCCAAAGTCTTCCACCCTAAACCCTCAACCCTCAACCCTCAACCCTCAACCCTCAACCCTAAACCCTAAACCCTAAACCCTAAACCCTAAACCCTAAACCCTAAACCCCCCAGCTGCGCAAGAACGTGGTATTCGGAAGCCTTGAAGGGCTGAGGGCCCAGGATGGCCGATGGCCAGGCTAGGCGCTGACAGTGCTTGCTCTTGCAACTCAACGATATATATATATATATATATATATACACATAAAAATCATATAGTGTATGATATACCGTATAATATAATATAATATAATATATAATATATAATATATAATATATAATATATAATATATAATATATAATATATAATATATAATATATAATATAATATAATATAATATATAATATAATATAATATAATATAATATAATATAATATAATATAATATAATATAATATAATATAATATAATATAATATATAATATATAATATATAATATATAATATATAATATATAATATATAATATATAATATAATATATATATATATATATATATCAGCGAATCAACAATATAGTAAAAAATGTAACCCTGAACAACCAGAAACGATTACATGGGGGGAGGGGGGGGCGGAATCTGCCCACGCATGGCTGTTCATCATTCCTGCGAAAGGATTCTAAAAAGTCTGCGCGCGGTCCAGGCCCTGAAAGAGTGAAAGTCGAAAGGTACCTGGGTTTAGGGAAGGGGTTTAGGGTTTAGGGCTTAGGGTTTAGGGTTTAGGGTTTAGGGTTTAGGCTGTTCCGCTGGGGCACCAGTACTCCTAAAAGGATACGCCCAGCTTCCAGAAGAGCTTCCGGCTTGGTGACGGCGCCGTGACGTATTTCAGAACAGGGCTAAAAGCGGGGGCTTCCGGTCTGTAAGGCTTCAGGGTTAAAGCAAGCCCTGCATGCTTTACCCTAAACCCTAAACCCTAAACCCTAATGTGGAGCTCAAGGCTTCGGGTTTGCTTTCGACTCCGAGGTTCGTAGATTCGACCGGCGAAGGCCATTTCAGAGCATATCTCTAGACACACGTGAGACCCTAAATCCAGCCAAAATCCCTAAACCCTGAACCCTAAACCCTGAACCCTAAACCCTGAACCCTAAACCCTAAACTCTAAACCCTAAAACCCAAAATGCAATTTTCTCCTCGGAAGGCCTCAAGCTCCCTGGCCTGAAGCTTTGAACCCGCTCGAGCAAGGCTTCCTGAAAGCCAAAGGGCTGAATTACGAAAGTTCTCGAGGTTTAGGGTTTGGGGTTTAGGGTTTAGGGTTTAGGGTTTCGGGGCTAATCAGGCCTAGAATCCAACTAAAGCCAACCCTTCGAGAACATAAGCAGCTTGAGCTGTCCCAGAAAGCCCATCGTCCAAGCCTCGCATCCTCGCAGCCACCCAAGCCGAATCCGGCAATCCATCGCAAACCCTAAACCCATCCTAAACCCTAAACCCTTAACCCTTAAACCCTAAACCCCTAAACCCTAATCCCTAAACCCTGAACCCCTGGTTTGAGGAATGCAGGGTTCCGGCTTACCATGTCTGCTAGAATCTCCAAGATGCTACCTGGGAGAGCTGAGGGCCAAGCCTGAAAGCTTGAGGCCGAAATTTAAGAGCCTCCGGCTCAAGCCGCGGACCCCGCAGGAGAACAAGTTTAAGGTTTGGGGTTTGGTGATTTTGTTTGCGGTTGGGGGGGGGGGGGTGGGGGGGGGGGGGGTGGGGTGGTGGGGGGGGTAAGGGGGGGGGGGGGGTAGGGAGGGGGGGGTAGAGGGGGGGGGAGGGGGGGTAGGGGGGGGGTAGGGGGGGTTGGGGGGGGTTGGGGGGGGGTGGGGGGGGGTTGGGGGGGGGTTGGGGGGGGGGTAGGGGAGCCCAAAGTTTATGTTCCAAGCTGGCGGGGTACCCCCTACCCCCCCCCCCCCCGCGTTTTGGGGGGTAAGGAGGGAAAGAGGGAGGTTTTCACCTCCTTTTCCCATCCAACACGCCGCCAGGGTCGGCGGACCCTAAACCCTAAACCCTAAACCCTAAACCCTAAACCCTAAACCTTAAACCCTAAACCCTAAACCCTAAACCCTAAACCCTAAACCCTAAACTTGGGCCTTCGCTTGAGGCCCCAAGGCCCTACAAGCCACGGTGGACGCCGAGCCACCACCGCCGCCCAGGGCGATGCCCGGAGCGCAGGGCTTAGATTAGGGTTTAGGGTTTAGGGTTTAGGGTTTAGGGTTTAGGATTTAGGGTTTAGGGTTTAGGGTTTAGGTTTTAGGGTTTAGGGTTCAGGGTTTTAGGTTTTAGGGTGTAGGGGAGCGCTGAGCCTCCTTTTTTTTTGGGGGGGGGGGGGGGAGGAGGGGCGGGGTTTTGGGTATGTAGGGTTTACAGGGCTTACCTAGGGTTTACAGGATTTGAGAGTTTATGGGGCTTATAGGGCTTCTAGGGGTTAGGGTTTACACCACCACATGGGCCGTGTGATCGTGAAAACCCTACACCCGCCCCCGTCTCAGCTCTATTCGGGCTGGCATGCCTGAGGCTCACGGCATCAAATGGAGTCGAGGTTGCGAGTCGTTGGATTCCAGGTTTAGGGGTTTGCTTGGGGAAGAAACCCATTCGTGACCCCAAAGCGCCTAACCCCCATACCCCAGCCCGAACGTTTGGCTCCCGATGGTTCTATAAGGGGGGTTTAGGGCTGGGGGGGGGGGGGGGTTGAATGTCAAAGCACGTCCTCTATCTTGCACCGGACCTCGGAATCGAGGATGTCAGGCGGTTTTGTGGATGCCACTGTGGTAGAACTTACTCATGTCGCTTCATTGTTGGCCGGCACATAGCTTCATTTGCAGAGGCCCAGCTCTGAATCTTGCTGTGGGGAAGGTTGAAAGGCGTTCTCTGAAATTCGGCGGGAGCCCTCTTGCGGCCACAGCCCGAAGCCCCTGACCCCCTGCCCGAGGTGGACAGCAAGCGATCAGGGCTGCAGCTGATGTCCGGCTGGCAGCAGAGGTGGGCATGTGGCAAAGAGGAAGCGGCTTCGGGTAGAGAAGGTTTGAGGGTCCAAGTAGGCGAATGAACCGCAGAAAGAGAAGGACAAACATCAAGATACCTATGGTCCATTCGATGCTCCTTATAATTCATTATGAAGGAAGTGCGAGGGCGAACAGAAGATCATGGCGTGCGTGTCCTCTGTACCTTTACTCTTGGAAGAGGCGAATGGAATTAATCTGCCACGGTGGGCCCAAATGCCTACAACCTGGCGTTTAGGGATGGGAGTTTAAGGGATAACCACAGCCCACCCGCACCCCTAGCAGAAAACAAATAGGGGGTTGTGACCGACTAGGTTTTGGGGTTGCAGGTACACGTGGGAGTATGCCTTTCGTGGTACCTTAAACTGTGGGGAACAAACGCATCGACCACCCCGCAGATAGCAAAGCTGGCAATGGTTTAGCACATGCAAAGCAGATGAGCTAGTGTACCCGCCAGAGTAGGCCCTTGTTTCCGTTTTTTTGGGTTTGGGTTTGGGTTCCCTTATAACCCCCTAAACACGCGCCCTTTTGATTCCTAGGATACTCCTTGGTCTAGTTTTCATAACCTTCCCGCCCCTAAACCCTAAACCCTAAACCCTCAACCCTCAACCCTCAACCCTAAACCCTAAACCCTAAACCCTAAACCCTAAACCCTAAACCCTAAACCCTAAACCCTAACCCTAAACCCTAAACCCTAAACCCTAAAACCTAAACCGCACTTGCCGCAGCCCGGAGGTGTACCATGCCCGACTGCGTGGGGCATTCGCCCTTTGGCGGGGGGCCGGCCGTGTGCCTTCCGGTACCGGAAGCACCGCCGAGCCGACGAGACCCTCGGCAGACCTCTACAACAGGGTTTAGGGTTTAGGGTTTAGGGTTTAGGGTTTAGGGTTTAGGGTTTGGTTTGGGGATTTAGGGTTTAGGGTTTAGGGTGACGGTCCTGAAGGTGGGGGCCGGCTGCCCAACACGGGTCTACATATTTTTTCGCGGGGGATCACATTTAAGGCAGGTGCTACATAGCACCTTAAACACCCACAACCTCAGCCCTCAACCCCTTGAAGCCCTTCAACCCCTAAGCCCGAACCCCCCCCCCCCCCAAACCCGAAGCCCCTAAACGCCTAACCCCCTACACCCCTAAACCCCTAAACCCCTAAACCCCTAAACCCCTAAACCCCTAAACCCTAAACCCCCAAACCCTTCGGCTGTGAATCTGAGGAGGTGGCCCAGAAACTCTTGGCTGCGCTGGCAGGGTGAGCCAAAGTCGCGCAGAGAAAAAGATGGCCCTTGAGGGGTTTTCTTAGGGTTTAGGGTTTAGGGTTTAGGGTTTAGGGTTTAGGGTTTAGGGTTTAGGGTTTAGGGTTTAGGGTTTAGGGTTTAGGGTTTAGGGTTTAGGGTTTAGGGTTTAGGGCTCGCAGGGTTGCACAAGGATTTGGTCTAAGGCCTGGGGCTGCAAGCCTTTGTGGTACTTTACTGTAACTTTAGATCCTTACCTTTTTTGGGGTTTATTGGGTTTCTTAATAAGGCAGCTAAAAGTTCAATTTAGAGCTACCCTCCTGAGTGCAGCCAAGAAGCCATGCTCATAGCTACAGGGCCTAACAGGGCATTCTAGGCATATCGGGGAAAGGCGTTTGGGGGTTTAGGGTTTAGGGTTTAGGGTTGTTTAGGGTTTAGGGTTATTTAGGGTTTAGGGTTGACGGAGGAGGGCACGAGAAGCCGCTGAACCCAAAGCCCTTACAACCCGGAAGCCTTTGCTTCAAAACTCCTAACCCTCAAGCCCTAACTAGAACATAAGAACAACAGTGAACCCCGGCGCCCGGAACCCTAAACCCCCACACCTGAAACCCCAAACCCGAAACCCTAAACCCTAAACACACAAAACCCATAAACCCCACGAAGCCCACGAAACCAAACCCGAAACCCTAAACCCTAAACCCTGAACCCTTGACCCTGAACCCTAAACCCTTAACCCTAAACCCTCCCCAAAATCCACTCCGGAGGAGCTTTGTGCCAGTCACGGTCTGATCGGGCTTTGCGCCTGCCTGCTGGGTCTGGTCCTGACGGCCGGCGGCTCGTGGGGGGGTTTAGGGTTTAGGGCTTAGGGCTTAGGGTTTAGGGCTTCCGGGCTTCAGGGCTTTGGGTGTTCTTAGGGGTTTTTGATTTTGGGTTTTGGGGTTTTTGGGGTTTGGGGCTTTTTGGGCTTCAGGGCTTTTGGTGTTTTGGGGCTTTAGGGTTTTGTATTTGGGGGTTTTGGGTTTTGGGGTTTTCGGGCCTTGGTGTTTTGGGGTGCTGGGGCTTCAGGGTTTTTGGGCTTCAGGACTTTAGGGTTTTAGGGCTCTGTTTTTGGGGCTTCTGGTTTTTCGGGCTTTATGGCTTGTAGGGCTCGAGGGATTTTGGGGCTCCAGGCGTTTTGGGTTTTCGGGCTTTGGGCCCTCAACCCTATGAAGCTTGTTGATTGCATCTGTGTGGAGGCAGGAGGGGGGGGGGTGTGGGCATAGTTGGGGGGGGGGGGGGGAAGTGGCGGCTGAGCATGTGTTAGGCCATGTTCCCTAAGTTGTAGGGTTGAGGGCTGATGGCTAAACCCTAAACCCTAAACCCTAAACCCTAAACCCTAAACCCTAAACCCTAAACCCTAAACCCTAAACCCTAAACCCTAAACCCTAAACCCTAAACCCTAAACCCTAAACCCTAAACCCTAAACCCTAAACCCGAACTCAATCGAAGCTGAGGGCCTCGGTGTGCTTGGCATGATGTCGCCGCTGGTGTCCTTGGAGGCCCCGAAACCTTGGGGTTTAGGGTCTAGGGTTTGGGGTTTAGGGTTTGGGGTTTAGGGTTTGGGGTTTGGGGTTTAGGTTTTGGGGTTTAGGGTTTGGGGTTTGGGGTTTTGGGTCTTTTTACGGCTGCCAAGCGCATGTCAAAGCTTTGGTATGGCGCTTAAATACATTGGGATTCCGCGTAGGCGCAGACGCAAGGTACTCCAGAAATCGTGGTTGGGTTTGAAGGAGCTGCTTAAAGCCCAGGAAATCTCTGCGGTGCTCCCCTCATGTAGCGGTTTGATCGAGATATGTGCTTAGAATTGGCAATGCATATTCGATGTTGAGCTCTAGCCACTATCTTTGGGGGTGACCTCTACGGACAGACTTTGTGTATTTGATTCTATCTTGATACCCCGATGAGAATATGACATGGTGCTTTGGATCGGAGGGCGGTTTAGCTATGGATTCAGCCAATTGTACAAGTTGCTCTCCCGTGAGTATCCGGGATGGGAGCTTTGGCCTACCTGCTTTTTTTCAGTAATACGAGGACTTAATGCCGATGGGCCTACGCAAGTACTTATAGTACCAACCATCGATTGTTTTCAGGTGCTTAATTTCGAGGGTGAGGGGGCCTAGGCCGTAAAGCAGGGAGGTTAAAACTGTAGCTTGAAAACTGGCGGCTTTTTCTGTAGGAGTTTGCTACGCCAAAGGGGTTGAAGTGTTACAGTCGGGCCTCGGCTGCTGATTTTAGTGGTTTTTGCCCATGAAACCAAGGCCTCTGTTCTGACCGGAACCATCTGTGAAAGTGACTACGCCTGGACTGTCCAGCGGATTAGCCAGTCGGTTTTTTCCTTGTTTAGTTCGGGTTTTGGGTTTTGGGTTTTGGGTTTTGGGTTTTGGGTTTTGGGTTTTGGGTTTTGGGGTTTGGGGTTTGGGGTTTGGGGTTTAGGGTTTGGGGTTTAGGGTTTAGGGTTTGGGGTTTAGGGTTTGGGGTTGGGGTTAAAGGTTTAGAGTTCGGGATTTGGGGTTTAGGGGTAAAACCTAAGTTCCCGGGCCAACGCGAAAGCCGCAGTGCAGGCTCGGCCCTCGGTGGCCTCTGAATCTGTGAGGTTAGGGTTTAGGGTTTAGGGTTTGGGGTTTAGGGTTTAGGGTTTAGGGTTTTGGGTTTTGGGTTTTGGGTTTTCACGGGCCCTGAATACAGTCCCTTATAAGGCCCTTAACCTCCTTTAGAGGTGCCGAAGTATGGGCCCTTGATTTGTATAAGGGTTTAGGGTTTAGGGTTTAGGGTTTAGGGTTTAGGGTTTAGGGTTTAGGGTATAGAAGGGGTACAGGAGGGTTCCCCTTCGACGGGCAACTAAGGGACCATGCAACTACCCTAGGACTGAAGCAGTCGGGTTCAAGGGGTTGAGGGGTTTACGGCTTGTAGCTTGTTTGTTTGTTTGTTTGTTTGTTTGTTTGTTTGTTTGTTTTTTTTAATGGTTTAGGGCTGTTAGGGCTTCTGGGATGTAGCGTTTCAGGGTGAATGGTTTCTAAGCCCTACACCCTCGAAACACCCAACAGCAGACAGAGCCAACGCCGTAAATCCTAAACTTGGACTCAAAATCCCCTTCGACGCTAAACCCTAAGCCCCAAGCCCCTCAACCCTTTAAACCCGAAACCCTAAACCCCAAACCCTAAACCCTTAAACCCTAAACCCCCCAACCCTTTATACCCGAAACCCCCAAAGTCCTTGCGAAGGGCTTTCAGCTGCCCGTGCTTTTCAGCCGGGCAGCCCTCCCGCCGGCGCCAGTACCGGACAGCACAGGCGAAGGGCTTAGGGCTTAGGGCTTAGGGTTTAGGGTTTAGGGTTTAGGGTTTAGGGTTTAGGGTTTAGGGTTTAGGGTTTAGGGTTTAGGGTTTAGGGTTTAGGGTTTAGAGTTCAAGGTTTTTTAGGGCCGGGTTTACGGTGTGTGTGTTGAGGGTTCTCGGGCTGTTAGCAAAACCCCCTCGCTCACTCAACTTAGCCAGGAAGGTTTAGGGTTGAGGGTTTGGGGTTTCGGGTTTAGGGTTTCGGGTTTCGGGTTTCGGGTTTAGGGTTTAGGGTTTAGGGTTTAGGGTTTACGTGCTTCAGATACGTGGTTGAGAAGTCCTCAGTCCAAAGTCTCCTACTCGGAGGTTCATGGGTAGCTATGGTTTAGGGTTTACGTGCTTCAGATACGTGCTTCAGAAGTCCTCAGTCCAAAGTCTCCTACTCGGAGGTTCATGGGTTCCTACTCGGAGGTTCATGGGTAGCTATGAGTGGGGCTATAATAAGTGGCCTTCAAGTAGCCCTAGACCCTGAAACCCTACTTTGACCAT
>CAJNDS010001557.1:947500-970000 GCA_905221605.1 Symbiodinium natans
CCTTGAACGTCCTGAAGCCTCAAGCGTTACGGGTGTGGGGCTAGGGGTTTAGGGTGTAAGGTTTCGTGTTTAGAGTTTGGGGTTTAGGGTGTAGGGTTTAACCGAACACCCTATCCGGGTTTGAAAGTTCCAGTCCCTCAGCCCCCCATGCCCCCCCGCCCCCCAACCCCGTAACTTTTTCCCCATACCCTAAACCCAAAAACTTAAACCCTAGATCCTAAGACCCAACTTGTTCAACTTATTAAATGTTAAACGCCCCTAAAACATAAACCCTGAACCCTAAACCCAAACCCTGAACTCCTCTCAGGGGAAACCTGGTGGGCTGCAAGGCCCCCGCTGCTCCTGCCATCTTTCATGCAGCTGTCGAGGTTGACTTTGCGCGGCTTTGGGGTTTAGGGTTTAAGGTTTAGGGTTTACGAGAAGGGGGTTATAGGGTCGAGGGCTGGGTGTGAGATGCTGTTTAAGGTCGTTTAGGGTGGCTTTTCCAAGGCCTTTAGGAATCTCAAGCTCCCCCTAACCCCCCAAAGCCCCCAAGCCATCAACCCCGTTAAATCTCCAAAACCTCAAAGCTCCCTACAAACCCCCAAACCCCCAAACCCCCAAACCCCCAAACCCCCAAACCCCAAACCCCTAAACCCTACAAACCCCCAAAACCCCTAAACCCTGCAAACCCCCAAACCCCAAGAATCAAGGCATCGGGCTTCCTCCCCAGTTCCAGAGGTGGCATGGCGGGTGGCTTCGGCTACGACGCGGGGCCTTGGGGCGGCGCGGCCGGGCTTGCGCAGATGCAGGCAAGGAGACCTACAATCCCAAACCCCAAAGGGTTTAGGGTTTAGGGTTGAGAGTTGAGGGTTTAGGGTTGAGGGTTTAGGGTTTAGGGTTTAGGGTCTTAAGCCCTAGAAGCCCGAAGCCCTAACAACACCTCATGAGGGCTCATACAGGTGCGTGGGTCGCAGGGAGTTTAGGGTTTTGAGGGTTGAGGGTACAGGTTTTGGGATTTTGGGGGGAGGGCGGGCTGGGGGCGATGTTCAGACAGCATTTTACGGTCAGTGAGCGAGTTTTTGCTTTTGGGGATGATCAGAGAAGTTTTGCCCAAGGACCTCGCATAGCTGAAGCTCGCCTACGCCTGACCCACATTCCGGAACCCCAAACATCCTCAATCCCGGGCGGGGGGGGGGGGGGGGGGGGCTGCGGATCCCGAACCAACCAACAAGAACAAACGAACAGCACTTTTATCTGCCGGGGTTTATAGGGTTGTTAAGGTTGTTAGGGTTCATAGGGTTTATAGGGCTCAGGGTTGAGGGAGGAGCCACCCTAAACCCCAACCACCAACTTCAGATTCAAACAAAAGCCCTAAGCACCATGTTTGTTGGTTGTTGGTGTTTAGGATTTGTAGAATCATGTATGGTTTCTCAAAGTCTGAACGATTGTAGCGCCTCCCCTCGTGCTCAGGGAGGTTTAAGGACCAAGAGCGTCAAAGCGCCCAGGCCGCGGGATACGGCCCTTGGCACCAGATGGGCATGGGCCCTCGGGCGGGTATGGGCACACCGATGGACTGGACCGCCCTCGCCTCGGACGGTGCGTGTGCGGTGTGAGGCGAGGTGGGGCTAAGACGGCTTTAAGACGAGCAGGCCCTTCGGCTATTCTTCACCACCACAAAAATTTTCAAAACCCCCTAAAAAGCCAAAAAAAGGCCTTGAGTTTCCCCACATTTTTGAAGGCTTCTAGGCGACTGAGAAATTGAGGTTGCCAATGGTTCAGGGGTTCAGGGGTGAGGCGCCCCATATATTATAAGACATCAGCCCCGGATCCCCACACCCTTTGGGGTGGTTGAGGAACTCAACAGAAGCTGAAGGGCTCTCACCATTCCCCAAAAGCGCTCCCCACCCAAACCCTGGAATCCCTAAACCCTAAACCCTAAACCCTAAAGGCCAGAGTATGGCCCAGAGAGTGTCTCGAACCCAAAGCCCTCAAGCTCAGGCCTCCGTTTTGGGAGCCAAGAATCCGGGTTTAGGGTTTAGGGTTTAGGGTTTAGGGTTTAGGGTTGGGATGTTCCCCCCTTTTCTAACAGTCTTAGTAGGGGGGCACTACAATCCCTAGTATGGACTGTTTAGTATAAGGGGGAACATCCCCAGTTCAGGGGCCACTTCTTCCTTTCTTAAAGGCAGGCTCCGTTCCGGCGCATGAGCCCACTATCAGTACAGGTGTTTTTCAGACTCGAGACCCCTGAGCACCCTGAGCCCGAAACACAATAACCCTCAGCCCGACAGACCCTCATGTATCCATCATCGACGCTCTAAACCCTGAACTCGAAGTCCTAAACCCTAAACCCTAAACCCTAACCCCTAACCCCTAACCCCTAACCCCTAAACCCTAAACCCTAAACCCTAAACCCTAAACCCTAAACCCTAAACCCTAAACCCTAAACCCTAAACCCTAAACCCTAAACCCTAAACCCTAAACGCCAATGGTTCGCCCCCATCACTCTCCCCCTCGCAAGGTTGGAGGTTGAGGGTTCCCCGCCCCTCCTTACCCTAAACTAGCTTCAGAGTTTAGGGTTTAGGGTTTAGGGTTTAGGGCGTAGGGCGTAGGGCGTAGGGCGTAGGGTGTACCCTGGGCATCCGTTATTGATTCTAATCAATAAACTTTTATTGATATTGATCCATGGTTTTTTTCATATATTATATATTGAAGATGATGGTGTTGTAATCAATATACATATTCAATACGAATCACCCTACAAAACAAGCTGAAATTCCATATATTTGCATATGAAAAGCACCTTCAAAATCAATAGCAAAACTCGATAAATGCATACCAAAAACCACTAAATCTACATCTATATATATGTATATATCATCTTGAAAATCAGTCCAAAATTAATGCCTAAACCCTAAACCCTAAACCTAAACCTTGGGGGCTCTTTCTACTCAGCTTGCCGCAGGCAAGTCTCTTGGCCACGGCCTCTTAGGCTGCAGCAACGGTGTGAAACCCTTTGCTCCAGGGCGCCCTTTCCTCAAGGGCCGACAGCCTTTTCACAAGGATGCCATCCTTTTCTCAAGGGTCTTCTTCCTCCTCTTCCTTGCCAATGCAGAAGCCCGGCCTTGTAAGCTGGAAGTGCAGCAGCAGCTTCCACTTATCGGCCACTTTGCAGCTGATCCGTGTAGACTTGAGCCCGAAGGCGGTGCTGTGTGCTATGCGGGACATGGCACCCACGTAGTCTTCGGACCGGAAGTTCCAGTGGAAGCGGGGATTCATGTCCTTAGAGGACAGGATCATGTGCTGGTAGCTGTGGTGCTTGTGCACGACATGGAAGAGGTTCCTTTCCTCAAGGATACTCCAGTCATGCAAGTCCGCATAAAGCCCGCAGAATTGATCAATGCCCAGGTCCCAGGCTCTGTTGTACTCTTCCTCGGAAAGAAACATGGGTGCCTGGTCAAAGAGGTCGTTGAGGTCACAGAAAGCTTGTAGGCACTGCTTCATCTGCTGCTCGTGCCTTTTACCAAGGTCCGTGAGCA
The DNA here is from genome assembly GCA_905221605.1 of Symbiodinium natans. Taxonomy (NCBI): domain Eukaryota; class Dinophyceae; order Suessiales; family Symbiodiniaceae; genus Symbiodinium; species Symbiodinium natans. The sequence goes on from CAJNDS010001557.1 coordinate 951,019, forward strand.
GCGACTTGAGCACAGGCAACAAAGCCGGGGCAAGGTGTTTCAACTCTGCTGCTTTGACTCCCAGGAAAGGGTGCGACTTGTACGGAGCAAGGGGGTCGCAGAACATGGACAGCCGAAGATTTGTGAGGCGGCAAGCAGTCTTGTTGGCCTGGTAGACCTTCTGCACTTCAGAGAAGACGACCCCCAATCTCTGAGCCGGCGGCACCGAGCATGTGGCTCCCTTGCCCTCGTAGTAACACAAATAGTGCAACAAGGAGCCAAGGAGATGGCTCCCGACGCCTTTGCCGTAAACGACATGCAAGGCGTCGTGTCGCACTAATCGTGTCGTCACTCCAGGAATGGAGAAGAGGGGATGGGAGCGGCTGCCTTTTCCCAAGGCGGCTTCGCCTTTTCTCAAGGCGGCAGCCGTGTCGAAGTGCTCGTAGGATTGCTTCTCCCACCTGAGCTCCTTCACACTTTTACCAAGTGGACACGGCTGCTTCTTGAACACCGGTCGCTGGCAGCCGCACTCGAAACAAGGGAACTTGTTGTTCCAATGCGGCAAGTGCAGAACGTTGGAGTAGAAGTCTTGATCCCCTTGAATACTCCAAATGACTGCCCTGTACCCTTTAAACAAGGGCTTCCCGGCGTCTTCGGCGAACTTGGCGAACTCTTTTACCAAGGGCTCGCCATTCGGACCCGCCGTTGGGTGGAAGCCTTTTAGCAAGGCTTCGAAGGACCACCGCATCAACTCGTACATCGGGGTCCATGTGTCCTCGCTGGTGGCCGATTTCGGCCACACGGCCATGTGAAGGTGGGAGTCCAAGCTCGACTTCTGATTCAGCAAGGACCCCCAGGACCAGCACATTAAACTGTCTCGCTGCTGGTACTCCACTCCGTCGGCGTGGATGTAGAGTGGGATCGTCCGATCTTTCTTTTGAACCCTTTTATCAAGGGCTATAGGGTGCATGTCCAGGCGGTCGTCCTGGACACCTTCCACTCCATCCCAGAAGCTCGCCAAACCCGAAGTCGCGAAGACCGCATGAAACTCGTCCGGATAAAATTGCCCCAGTTCTGCAAACACAACATGCGGCAACATCATGGCGGCCTGGGCACTGTCCTTAGTGCCCGACTTCGGGTCGAGGCACTGCACTTTTAGCAAGTGGGCAGGGGTCATCCGGCTCCTTTTACCAAGGAGCCGGAGCAGGTCTCGGGAAATGTTCCCTTTATGCCTGCTGAAGGAGCCTGCTTGGCCCAGAGCCACCAACTCCGGATGGCCTGCTCCATCTAAAGTGGCACAACGGGCCAGGTCAGCTACCATCGTAGCTGACACCAAGCCCTTGCACCACAGCTCTAGGAGCCGACTCCTGATCCTTTTCGCAAGGATCAGAGCCCAGACCCGTTTCCCAGGGGTCTGGGCTCGCTGCTTCGCCAGCTGCCACCTCAGCTTCAACCTTCTGTCGCTGCCATCCTCGTAGTCTTTTCGCTTTCCTGCCCGTCTCCATGCAGCACTGCAGGATAGCCTTTTCTCAAGGCTGCCTAGGCCTTTCAGCAAGGCTTAGGAAAAACCATTCCTCAAGGCACGGCTAGAAGAGTTTAGGACTTTAGGGCTGAGGCTTTCCTGCAGGGTCTGAGCCTTGAGCTTAAAGCTTTAGGGGCCAAGAACGTGCTGTGAAGCTTGTGCAGAGGCTGCAGGGTCTCAGGCTGGGGCTTAAAGCTTCAGGGTCCCAGAACCTACTCTGCTCACTCTACCTGGGGCCGAAACTGCAGGCAGGGGCGGCTTCAGTAGCAAGCAGGAAGCAAACACGACCTACACGAAACACTTGCCGGCAGCATATATAATGTTTCTTCAAGTGGGAACAGCAGGAATGCTGGGTCTCGGAAAACAGCAAGCTATAAGCCGGTGCAACAAGAACACAAATGTATTTAGTCATGGGTATATCTAGAAATCTTTTTCTAAAACCACTAGAAAGACCATGCCCCGGCTGATGCTGAAATTTGCTATGCAGTGACACACGTGTGAGACGACAGCCTTTCAGCGGTCGCCAACACCGGTCACAGGGCGACCTTTTAGCAAGGTCGCCCGCACAGGCGCTCAGGGAGAACCTCGAGGCCCCCTTTTCTCAAGGTAGGGCCCTTGTAAAGCAAAACTGCTCAAAGTGCCGGAGAGCCTTTTCTCAAGGCTGTGGAGGGCCCTCCAGCAGAGGACCCTTGTCAAGCAAAACTGCAGCAAAGGCAGACTTCTCACTTTTTCGAGGAAGCCTTCGAGGCAGTCTTTCTGGCCAGCTGGTTCAGCTCTTTGGCTTCGTCTTTGGCGGCTTTAGCAGCCGCAGCTGCTTCGGTGAGAAGCTCTTTGAGGCCCTTGAAGGAAAGCCCCTTCTCTTTCTTGACCAGCACAACTTTCAGGGCTTCGTGGTACTTGTAGCAGTCTGCCAAAGTGGCCTCTGCTTCCTTCTTCGCCACTTTCGTGAGTCGCTTGCTGGCGGTCGCCATTTTGATTGCTGCCTCCAAATCCGAGCCTTCCCGAGACATCTGATCTCGCGCTTTCTTGGCTTTCCCGAGTGCCTTGTGCCAGCTTTCCTCGGTCTCCTCTTCCTCGACTTTGCCGTCCTGAAGGGCCAGCTGGTTGTCCTCCTTTTCCTGAAGAGCTTGCTGTCCCTTGGCAGAGCCTTTGCCTTTCTTGCCCCAGTCGCCTTTTCCCAAGGCCTTTCCTCCGCCGCCGCCCTTTCCTTTGCCTTTTCCTTCCTGCACGTCTTGAAGCAGAAGGGCAAGGTCCTTGCTCTTCCACTTCTGAAACTCGGACTCGTCATCTTCTTGCGGCTTGTACTCCTGAGCCAAGGACCACTCCTTCTTGGAGTTCACCGTGCTGTGCTTCTTCACATCACCCAAGTCCCGGTAATTCCACACATTGGCCGTCCAAGGATCCTGCCTGTACTGGATCCTTCCGGACTCCAAGTGGAGGAGAAACTCCTGTTCGCTGAAGGCCTGGAGCATTTGCTGCTCGCTTTTCCACACCTCCCTTTTAACAAGGGAGTTGTTCGCTGAGAAGGACTCCTGCACCGTCAGGAACTTCGGATGCTCCTTTTTCACAAGGAACATGGCAGTGGCATTGCCTTTCTCCGTCTTGGAGAGGGCATCGTACTTTTCCTTCTCCTCGGGGTTCTGGTTGAGAAACGTCTGGTGGCGACTCCAGGCGGCACTGTGCTCCTTTTTCGTCATGGCACCTTTTAGCAAGGCCGCCGCCTCCTCCGCCGTCGCTTCCTTTCCCACGGCTTCGACTTTCTCGGACAGCTTCAGCTTCCCTAGCTTGGCTAGGTTCCTGGCTTTCAGGGATACCTTTAAGATCCCTGCCGGCTTCCGCTGCACAGCCCTACCTTTTACCAAGGCAGAGCCTTTGGCCTTCATGGCCTTTTTCACGTTTTTTCCCATGGCTCCGGGGATTCGCTGTACACTAGCTATATACTTGATCTCTGCAGCTGCGACCAAAAATCTCGATCAGGAGCAGTCCTTTAGCTACACAATACTGCATGCATGCACGTACCATGACACAACACGAAACACCACGAGAGAGCAGCAAAAACGGACCCTAGCCCCAACCCTACACCACATGTACGACCCTATAATATGCATATATATGTATATAGACAGATACATAGATGTAGTCTTAAACACTCAACCGACCCTAAACCCCAAGCCCTAAACCCTCGACCCTAATCCCTACACCTTAGAACCGAAAGGCCTTACAGCTTAAACCCCAACATCTAAAGCCTGCACCTCAAACCCTAAACCCGACACCTTAGACCCCAAACCCCAGTTTCTGATAATCCTCTTACCAATGATTATGTGTCTGGTTTAGGGATCCTTGTGCCGTTGGGGTGGCCTGGGTTGGCCTGGGTTGGGCTCGGTTGGGTTTGCTTAAGAATCTGGTTTGGTGTAGCATGTGGTGTGGTTTGGTCTCGTGTGTTTTGATGTGTTGGCATCTATTGGGTTGGGTTGGCTGTGGTGTCGTTTCCTGTGCTTTGGTGTGGTGTGCTTTGGTTGTTGTCGTCTCTTATGGTTTAGGGTTTAGGGTTTAGGGTTTAGAGTTAAGGGTTTAGGGTTTAGGGTTTAGGGTTAAGGGTTAAGGGCTTAAGGGTTAAGGGTTAAGGGTTAAGGGTTCAGGGTTCAGGGTTCAGGGTTAAGGGTTAAGGGTTAAGGGTTTAGGGTTTAGGGTTTAGGGTTAAGGGTTAAGGGTTTAGGGTTTAGGGTTTAGGGTTTAGGGTTTAGGGCTGCTGGTCTCCTGCTATGCTGCCAGTGTGTCTGCTTGCTTTCTATGTCGTGGTTTGCTTGGTTTGTGATTGTAAATTCCTGCCATTGTGTTGGTGTCGGCTGTTAATGACACTTTGTTGAGGTGTGTTTCCTTTTGATTCCTGTCTGTTTCGCCCTTGGGAAAAGGGTGAAACAAATCTGGACCGGGGTTTTATGTCACGGGGAACGACCCGAACAAACCTGATCAAATCTGATCAAATCTGATCAAAACCTGATCAAACCTGATCAAACCTGATCAAAACATGGTTTGATCAGGTTTTGATCAGATTTGATCAGGTTTGATCAGGTTTGATCAGATTTGATCAGGTTCTTTCGGTTCTGTTTTGGATGACATCGTGGTGGATTGGGCCTTGATAAAAGGTCCAATCAATCAAGTATTTTTGGTATTTTGTGGGCCAAGGCTGGACATAATTGTTTTGGCGTGGGCTCGGTTTTGTTGCTCCAGGCGGTTTGTGCGCTATCAGCTGGTTCGGGAACCAAACAAATAATCCTTTAAGCAAGGACCATTTATTTGGTTTCGGGCTTACTGTGTCTTGTATGTTTGCCCGGGGGGGGGGGGCAGTTTTGCGCGCTACGACCCCTCCCGTCCCCAGACCATGCACAAAAAAACAAGGACCAACAGCAAAAACAAAGTAGCTCCAACTCTACACCATTTTTACTCCCTGAACCTTAAACCTGTAATGCCTAAGACCTTAAACCTTAAACCCTAAACCTTAAACCCTAAACCCTAAACCCTGAGCCCTAAACCTATAAACCCGAAGGGCGAACCCCAAACCTCGAAACCCTAAGCCTTAAACCCTAAACCTTAAACCCTAAACAATGAACCCTGAAACCCTAAAGCCTGAACCGACCCTAAACCTCAATCCCTAAACCCTAGAACCTAAACCCTAAACCTCTAAAAAATCCTAAGGCCTTAAACCTGAAACCCCTAACCCTAAACTTTAAACCCTAAACCTGAAACCCCAAACACCGAACCCTGAAACCCTAAATCCTCAACCGACCCTAAACCTCAATCCCTAAACCCTAGAACCTAAACCCTAAACCTGTAAACCCTAAGTCCTTAAACCTCAAAACCCAAACCTCTAAAGCCTAATCTTTCCACCCTAAACCTTAAACCCCAAACCCTAAATCCGGAACCGACCCTAAACCTCAATCCCTGAACCCTAGAGCCTAAACCCTAAACCTGTAAACCCTAAGGCCTTAAACCTAAAACCTCGAACATCTAAACCCTAAACCTGAAACCACCCCAACCCTCCCCAGACCCCTGTTTAGGCTCGAAAAGCCGAGCTGTCTTGGGTGAAACTTCTGAGCTGGTGGCCTCGAGCAGCTTATACTTACTAAGGGTTTCAGGCTTTAGGGTCTTATGGTTTACATGTATTGCATAGCTAGGGTTGAGGCTTAGGCCTACTTATACTTAATTCATAAGCTGCCCTCGAGCACCAGCTTGTAGCTAGGCTACAAGGAGCCTTTTCTCAAGGCTCCGGACAAGGGTCGAACGGCCCTTTTCTCAAGGGCGGTTTGGCTGCATGATGCCTTTTATCAAGGCATCTGTGGGAGGCTGCTGCTACACCCTCGCTCGATGCAACATGCCTTTTATCAAGGCCTGCCGGCCCTTTTAACAAGGGCCCGTGGAGGCTATCACTTGTCTTGCTTGCTTTCCAAGAAAGCCTCCACGGCATCGGCGAGGGTGTTGTAGGCCCTTGCATGGCCGTAGTGGTGCTGCCGGGCCTTACGTATCGCCCAGTCCGTAATGCCCAAAGTCGAAGCCTCCCACAAGATGTCGTCGCGATCATCGAAGAGGTCCGTGATCGCGAGGGTCTTGCACAGCTGTGCTTTCCCCCTTTTACCAAGGTGGGCCCTCACGAACCTCTTGTCGTCAAAGACCAGGCCGTGCTGCTCCTCCAGGGCCTTCAGGGTCCGCCGGGTCTCCGCCTCTCTGTCGCGACCGGAGTAGGAGAGCAGGCAGACCCAGTAGCCACTTTCTCGCAAGGCTTGCACCGCCGAGATATTCTCTGTGGGCACCCTGCTCCAGCAGGCACCTTCGACCTCCAAGACGTGGTGGAAGTCGATGGCCACCCTTTTACCAAGGGCGGCCGGAAACTTCACCTGCCACGTCTGCGGTCCTTTGCCCAAGGACTCTCCGTGGCCCCTAGACCGAGCCGCCGAGGAGGCCTCCATCGAGGCATGGTCCGGCACCGAGGCACTTGTCACCGAGTCCACCGTGACAGAGCCAGGCGGCTCCTTCTCCTCTTTGACTTTGTCCTCCTCCTTTTCCTCTTCGTCGTCCAAGTAGAGTCCAGTCTTGGACTCTTGGAACTTTTTCTGCCTTCGGGCCGCCCTTTCAGCAAGGGCAGCCTCCTCCTCCTCCTTCTTTGTCTTCACAGCCAGAGCCACACTGCCCCTTGGAGACTTCGAGAAAGCAGCAGGGGCCCTTTCAGCAAGGGCAGCCTTCAGCTCTTCAGCCCTCTCAGAAGCTGCTTCGTCTGGGGTCTTGGCCTTCTTCTTCTCCCTTTTATCAAGGGTGGTGTCCAGCAGACTGCTGCTGGAGCTGGACGACCTGTCGACGTCGCCACTGCCCAGGACAGCAGCCTCCTTCTCGTTCTGCTTCTCGCTTGGCCCGAACTCTCGAGCCTGTCGAGCCGCCCTTTCAACAAGGGTGACTTTCTTCTTTTCCTTCTTGTCGTCGTCGTCTCCGTCGTCGTCTCCCTCCTCTTCCTCCGCCTCCTCTTGAGCTTTCCTCTCTGCCTCCTCCCGCTCCAGCCTTCTTTGCAAGCCTTTTTTCTGAAACTCCAGTCTCCGGGCATTGCTGACCGTGCCGGAGCCTGCAACACGGCCCTTGTTGTTTCTTTTTTTCTTCTTGCTGCCGGTGCCACCTCCTATCACCTCCGGCGGCACCCTTCCTATAACCCCCTCCTGCAGTGCCCTTTCAGCAAGGGCAGCTTTGCTCCCTTCCTCCTCCTGCCACCACTTTCGGTCTTCCTCCTCCTGGTACCACTGAGCCGTCCTCCGGTCCTCCTCCTCCTGCCACAACCAAGCCGCCCTTTCATCAAGGGCAGCTTGGTAACCTTCCCACCACCATCTGTTCTGCTGCCAGTCCCAGTCGTCGGACTGGCTCCAGCTCCACGAGCTCCAGCCCCACCAAGACATGGCGGGCCACACTAGCTGTACACTTAAGCCAAAAGCTGCGGCGGAGGCAGGGACCTTCAAGCCTAAAACCTTTCTTGCCTGCCTTGACCTGCCTGCCTGCCTCGACCCTGCCTGAGGCCTGAAGCCTGACCCTACTCCTCCCACTCCTACTTCTCCCTACTCTCCTCCACACTCTCTCTTCTCTCCCTTCCTACTCTAGTTTTCCTATTCCTACTCCAACCCCTGCTTCTACATCTGCTTCCGCCTATACTTTTTCCTACTCTTCTCAGCCCTCTCTCTTCTCTCCCTGCTTCCAGTCCTGCTCCTACTCCAACCCCCACCCCAAGCCTACTCCTACTCCTCCTCCTACCCCTACTCCTACTCCTACTCCTACTGCTACCCCTACCCCTACCTCTACCCCTACTCCTACTCCTGATCGTACTCCTACTCTTCCTCCTATCCTCTTCTCCCTACTCTTCTCCACAGTCTCTCTTCTCTCCATAGTCCTACTCCTACTCCTACTCCTGCTCCTACCATCTCCTACTCCTACTCTTTGCCTCTAGTCTTCTCCCTACTCTTCTCTTTTCAGTCCCGCTCCTCTCCACCTACCTCTCTCTTTCCCCTGAGCCCTTTAAGCCGCTACCCTAAACCCTAAAGCCTAAACCCTAACCGCCACCCTAAACCCTAAACTAAACCCTTCCCAGGCTTCAGCTCTTTTTCTTCAAAAACACACTGCTGCTTGCAGCTGTCGAGGCTACCTGACGAGCGGCTACCTTTTCTCGAGGTAGCTCAAAGTTAAAGGGCCGTGGGGCCAGCCCTGCAGCCCTCAAACCTTTTCCCAAGGTTCAGGGTCAGGGGCCAGTGCTGCAGCCCTGCAACCTTTCCTCAAGGTCACAGAGCCTTTTTAGCTAGCTTAAGGGCTTGCGACAAGAGGTTGCAGGCTTCAAACCTTTTCCCAAGGTCACAGAGCCCTTTTAGCAAGGGCTAGCGACAAGAAGTTGCAGGCCTGAAACCTTTTCCCAAGGTGACAGGGCCCTTTCATCAAGGGCTTTTTCGGAAGAGCTCACTCGTTGTTGCAAAGCTCCTCCTTCATCTCCATGGCTTCCGCCTTGGTGAGATGCTCATCCTGCAACAACTTATACAGGGTTTCAATGTGTTCACGATACAATTCGGATCTGTATCGGGAGACTTCGACGATGAGCCTTTTCTTTTCACCCGGGCCGCTGCAGCCCTGGATGTAGGCCCTCTCCGGTTTGGAGGCATACGTCACCTTCAGCTTCACCCAAGGCTTCCTTTTCTGAAGGATGCCCTTCCTTTCCGCAGCAAGGAAGCTCTCCTTCGCTGCAGGCTTCTTGCAAGGCGGGAGGCCCTCGCTAGCGGCAGGCTTCCTCAAAGCAGCAGGCCCCGAGCTCTTTTTCTTTCGGCCACGTCGTGCCTTGCCCTTTTTGCCCTTTTCGCAAGGGCTAAAGCCCATAGTTGCTCTCAAGGCCGAGCCATCCAACGAAGGGTTGGCGGCAGCTCCGGCCTTAGCCAGCCTCCCAACCCTTCGTTTCAGGAAGTGGGGCTGCCTTGCTTCTGGCAGGGCCGGAACTGCAGTCTCCTCTGCACTGGCCAGAGCCTCGTCACCGGAACCTTTCACCAAGGCTCCCTCCCCGAGCGACTCCTCTTGGAAGCACTTCGGCCAGCCGTCCGAGTCCAGGGACACTTTTGCTGACAGCCTCCTTTTCGGTGGCCCCTCCTCGAGCTCCTCGCCCTTTGCTGCAGGAAGCCTTTTCTCAGGCGGCCTCTCTTTATTCGTTTCTGCTTTCACAACGATTGACTCCACGACGGACTGGAGTCGCAAAAAATCGCAAGAGGTCAGCTTGCTTGCACAGGCTCTCAAGTCGTCGGAGAGCCTCAGTCTCCGGAAATGACTCAAGATCACTCCGAGTCTTTCGAGCCGCATATTGCACCACGTGTTCCCATTGAACTTCGTCTGATTCAGAGCCGGCTCCTGCATGAGCAGGTTGAGGAGGGCACTTCTCAGATTGCCTGGGTGCACTTCGCAGGTGGGCTCCAAGCGAAGCAACCCTTTGACCAAGGGCAGGACTCGGATCCACCCTTGTGGGTTGCAGGCTTGGGATTTGCTCACGGATTCGTAAGCACCCATGCTCCCCACTATTTCGGCATTGCTGCTCAGCACCTTGAGCAACAATCCCTCGTCAACATGCGGTTTCGCAAAGTGCCGGGCGCCACCTTTTCCAACCGCCATGGTGGCAGCTCCAAGGCAGCCTTTTAGCAAGGCCGCCCTGGTCAAACACAAACCTTCTGGCCGCCTTCTCGAGCAAGGCCGCCGCTGGTGAAATTTAACAAAAACCTACCGGCCTCCCTCTCGATTTGAGCCGATGCAAACGAGGCTCATGAATGCAGGCACCGGCACTCCGAAGCAAAACAGAAAATCAATATCCAAATCAATAAAAAAATCAAAATATAAATCAACAAATGTACACTATTTGTATACCAAATCAAATCAATATGCAGCATGTTAACTTCTAATTGAAAAAATCAATTCGGAAGCAAGGAATCAATATCAATATATTTACCATGACGTTTATTGATTACAATCAATAAAGGATGCCCAGGGTATATAAGTAGGGCTCAGGGCATGTTTCGGTGTTTGCCTATGGGGCCTTTAAGGATTCACGCCCGAGGCTACGCCAAACCAGTGGGGCCCTGGCGTCGCCATGGGCGCTGGCATGGGTCCCGGCGGTGGCCTCGGGGTTCGGCTTGGGATGAATGGTAAACCCGAAACCCTAAACCCTAAACCCTAAACCCCAAACCCTAAACCCTAAACCCTAAACCCTGCCTTAAGACCCCTTAAGCTTGGGGTGCCCCCTTATACTAACACTCCTTAATGGGGATTATAATCGGGGGCTACTATCATCCCCTTAAGCTTTGGGTTTAGGGTTTAGGGTTTTGGGTTTTGGGTTTTGGGTTTAGTGTTTAGGGATTATAATCCCCTATGAAAGACTGTTAGTATGAGGTTGTCCGCCTTGAGATGACCTTCGGTTTTGGGTGCGGGGGGGGGGGAACTCACATCTTGCAATAGGTGAGACATAAGCTGACGCGCTGCTGACATGAAGGGAACGATTCCTGGAATCAGGGTGTTGGGGGTTTTGGGGGTTTGGGAGTTTGGGGGCTTGGGGGCTTTGGGGCTTTTGGGGGCTTGGGAGTTTGAGGGTTTGGGGGTTTGGGGTTTATAGGTCAGACTCTGGCCCCAAAACCTACTTTGTTGCAGGCTGCCTCAGAATCTTAGAAGGGCTTAAGGGCGCTTGGGATGTTCCCTAAACCCTATAAACCCGAACAGGAAGAGACCTTGAAGGGATTGAGGATTTGCGCAGATCCCTGCTAGACCCTTGGCCCCAAACCGTAGCCCCAAAGCCCCAAACCCCCAAACCCCCAAAGCCCCAAACCCCCAAACCCCAAACCCCCAAACCCCCACAAACCCCCGAAGCCCCAAACCCCCACAAACCCCCAACCCCCAAACCCCCACAAACCCCCCCAAACCCCCAAACCCCAAAGCCCCCAACCCCCCCCCCCGCACCCCCACCTCCAGCAGCTCAGCTTGGCGGGGTTAGAGGCGCCCTTAGGATCCTTGGGGGTTTGAGGTTTAGGGTTTAGGGTTTAGGGTTTGTTTAGGGTTTAGGGTTTAGGGCTTGCATGTAGGAAAAGCATATTTTTGACCCTAGAATGCGAAGCACTATAGAAGGCAGGTTTAGGACTTACGAGTAAAGGTTTTTGCACTTTAGCGGGATGGGGCGCTTAGGGGTTTTGGGGGCTTAGGCGTCTAAGGGTAGTTTCATGGTCCCTGAATATCCGTTACCTTCTTCAAAGGGTTCTGAAGTACGCGTCCTAAACCCTAAACCTGAAACCCTAAACCCTAAACCCTAAACCCTAAACCCTAGACCCTAAACCCTAAACCCTAAACCCTAAACCCTAAACCCTAAACCCTAAACCCTAGGGATTGTGGGGATATAAGGGGTCCCCGCTTAAGGGCCCATACAAAGGGACCAGGTAACGAACCTCTGAAGGGTGAGGATTCTAGGGCGTGCAGACCCCCACTGCCACCTTACAAGCCTTGATATTCTCTAGAGTTTAGGACTTAATTGGGGGTTAGGGTTTAGTGTTTAGGGTTTAGGGCTCTAAACCCAACATCCAGTGTCGACACTGTCGACACTTTCCCAAAACAGGGGGGGTACACTTGATCCCCCCTCAAAAAAATCAAACATCCTTGCTATCGCAACTTCCCCTGCCCTCCCCGCAGGAAAAACAAATGTGAACCCTGATATCTGTCCCACAACCACAAACACGTAACCCTCGACCCTAAACCCGAACCCTAAACCCCAAACCCTAAACCCTAACCCCTAAACCCCTAAACCCCTAAACCCCTAAACCCCTAAACCCCTAAACCCCTAAACCCCTAAACCCCTAAACCCCTAAACCCCTAAACCCCTTTACCCTAAACCCCAAACCCATGTTCCCAACTGGGGGCGGGCCCTTAGAGGTATCGGCTCATGGAACGCCGCGGTCCCGCGCCGCGCTGAGGGGTTTAGGGTTGAGGGGTTTAGGGGTTTAGGGGTTGAGGGGTCGAGGGGTCGAGGGGTCGAGGGGTTTAGGGGTTTAGGGGTTTAGGGGTTTAGGGGTTTAGGGGTTTAGGGGTTTAGGGGTTTAGGTTCGAAAAGTTCGGCGTTTAGGGGTTTAGGATTTAGGGTTTTAGAGGTCTAGGGGTTTACGGTTTAGGGTTTTTAGGGGTTAGGGTTTAAGTGGCTTTCGGGTGTAAGGGCTTAAGGGTTTAGGGGTTTAGGGTTTAGGGCTGAGGGTTAGGGTTTTATGGCCTCAAGGGTTTTGGGGTTTAGGAGTTAAGGGGTTTAGGGGTTTCGGGCTAGTTAGGCTTGAAGGGAGAAGATCTCTCGTGAACCGCTTGGAGGGCTGGACCCCTGAAATCAACCATCGCTTGTCGAACGCGCGCGGCGGGGGCTCGGATGCGACTTGACGTTGATGGAGTCCTGCCCTGTAAGTCGCCTGCCTGTGGATTTCGAAGCATACAGTCGGAAGATGGGGAGAGCAAGCAGGAGCTCGATGCCCCGATGATGCCACAAACTCCGCTGGAGGGTTTAGGGTTTAGGGTTTAGGGTTTTAGGGTTTAGGGTTTAGGGTTTAGGGTTGAGAGAGCACGCTGACTTGTGGCGAGAATGGCTGCCGGGCATCAAGACGACACACCGTCCCACCTGCCACCACGTCATGGCGATGTGCGCACGTCCGTTTTGCGCTGCCCCTGCAAGCACTCCAGGTCGAAAATGCAGGATTTAGAGTGTTGGGGTTTAGGGTTTAGGGTTTAAGATTCAGGGGGAAGAAAAGAGTTTTGGGGTTTAGGATTTAGTGCTCAGGGGTTTTTAGGGTTTAGGGTTAAAGTGCTTTTGTGGGAGTCTTTTCTTCTTGAAAGGCTTCTGAAATATGGGCCCTTCGGTGTTATTGGCAGCTCTAGGGCAGATCTAGGGTATAGCAGGGGTATATAACTTAACAGCTGAGTGAGCACACTTGACATTTTTTGAGATACGATAATTCCCAATAGAACTGAAAGTGTGCACTCTTTTGGTGCTTATGAACTCAGCAACTATAAGGGTTTCCCAGATCAGGGTCCCGAACTAAGGGACATTGTAGCTGCCCAAAGAGGGTTTTGAGGGCTGAGGGTGCAAGGGTTCAGGGGTTTGGGGCCTGGGGTTTCGGGCTTTGGGTTTGGGGGGGTTTAGGGTTTTGTTTATTGGGGTTTAGGGGTTCGGGGTTTAGGGTTTAGGATTTAGGGTTTAGGGTTTAGGGTTTAGGGTTCGAGCTCTACATGGACCTCCTGAAACTTCCGAACCGTGCTGACAGAAAATAGGGATCGTGTTGTTAGGGTTTAGGGTTTAGGGTTTTGGGGTCCCTCTTATAAAAGAATCCTTTTTTCCAGGGTCTATATTAGGAGTCCCTCATTTTCGTAAACCCCCCAAGTCCTACTTCAACGCGCATCCGGGATCACGGGCCTATTTGGTAGGGCAAGTTAAGATGCAGGGCGCCCGGTTTACTACTAATTGCTTAAGACCCTTCCCCCCCCATCCAAAAGAAGAACAATATTCTTCCTTATAGTACCCCCCCCCACCTATAATCTCTATTCAGGGCAGTTCGTATATCCCCAAAAAATTCAAGGTTGCGGTGGGTCTAGGGAGAGCCCCTGAACTCCACAAAGCACAGCCGGCTGCTCCAAGCCCTAAACCCTAAACCCTAAACCCTAAACCCTAAACCCTAAACCCTAAACCCTAAACCCTAAACCCTAAACCCTAAACCCTAAACCCTAAACCCTAAACCCTAAACCCTAAACCCAAGCGAGGGACGGCTTCCGCGTGAGGTCACCCTACGGCAGCAACCTCCCGCCACCCTCCAGCTTTGCCTTGCGTCACTCGCAGGCTGGTTGGGTGCATTTTAGGGTTTAGGGTTTAGGGGTTAAGAGGGTTTAAGGGGGGTTTATATGGAAGTTTAAGGAGGTTTAAGGGGGTGTAAGGGGGCTTAAGGGGGTTTAGGGGGTTTAGGGGGTTAAGGTTAAGGGCTATTGCGGGGTTTGGGGGGTTTGGGGGGTTGAGGGGGGTTACGGGGTTTTGGGAAAGGTTTATGGGGTTTACGGGGTTTGGGGTTGAGGGTTTTGGGGTTATGCCCTACGCCGAAAAGCCCCAAAACTACATACGCTCCCTAATGCACCAAGGTCTAAATCCCCAAAGCCCAAGACAACAAAACCACAAAGTCCCAAGCCTTCACATCCCAAAACCTTAAACAAAGCCCTAACCCTTGCAACACGAAGCCCTCCACGTCGCAGAAGTCCCACTGTCCTGGGGTGCAACATTGACATCGGTCTAGGACCCAGCAGCCAGAACCCAGCATACGGTCCCCGAGCCCGAAAAACCCCCAAACCCCGTGCATTTGCCTGCTGGACTGCACGGAAAACTAGTGGCAAGCACAAAAAGAGCACAAAAAGACCTGAACCCTGCAGCCCATGCCCCAAACCCCAAGTTCCAAACCTCAAACCGCACGTTCTCAAGACCAAACCCGAAGCCCCACACCCCAAACCTGAAACCCAAACCCCTCAACCCTCCAACGCCCTATATCTAACCCGAAACCGCCAGCCCCAAACCCCTAAACCCCACAACCCCAAACCCCAAACCTCAGTTTCCGAAAGCCTAAACCCAAAAACCAAAACCCTGCGCAAAGGCGGCTGGCGCTTCGGGATTGGAGGCGGAGGCCCATTCGGGGCTGGTCTAGCGTCTTGATCTAGATGTTAAGGGTTTTTGGCCTAACCCTAAACCCTAAACCGAAACCCTAAACCCTAACCCTGAACCCTGAACCCTGAACCCTGAAGCCTAGTCCTTCTCGAGAAGTTCGTGTGAACACTGGCCGGGGTCCAGGCGACTGCTCTAACTGAAGGGATTGATAAAACGACCCCCTAACTTTTTGCCTCCTCAACCCTAAACCCTAAACCCTAAACCCTAAACCCTAGCTTTTACCTCAGCACGAAAGGTTCAAGAGACCTACGCCAGCTTCGGCTCGGAGATGCAGAGCAGACCTGTCTTTTGGGTTTAGGGTTTAGGGCTTAGGGCTTAGGGCTTAGGGCTTAGGGCTTGGGGATTAGGGATTAGGGATTAGGGATTTAGGCTTAGGGTTTAGGGTTTAGGGTCGCACCTCCCCCCCCCCTTTCCCCCCTTCAAACTGGGTTTATGCGTTCAAGGGTTCACCTTTGCTTTTGTACCAGCAAGGGTTCACCTTTGCTTTTGTACCAGTACTTCTCTAATCCTGTCCCTCAACCTTTAAAAACCCAGAGGCGCTAGTGGCTTGGGTTTGAGCTGCTGGGTTCAGGTTTCAGGTGTTGGGTGGGATTTGCGGGGTGTGGCTTGTGGCGTTTTAACAAGCAGTTGTAGTAGGGCTTAAGCTTGTGGTGCTCTAGCAAAAGATGTAGTTGCATAGCATAGGATTTGGGGTTTGGGGTTTAGGGAAGTTTCCTCTTGAACTCGGGCGTGCGCCCACGCGCGGGGCGGACCATGTGGCACCGTCTGGGATGTTCGCAGAGTCTGGCCTGAAAGCCCCAACAAAAGCCATGACCCCTCTAGAGCAGTAGAAGTCCTTCCGCCTTCTGCGCCCTTAATTGGAGCACCCTGAAAAACTCCTTCAAAACCCTGTTAAAATCAAGCGACCCCTAAACTCCTAAACCCTGAAACCCTGAAAACCCGAAGCCCTAAAAACCCTAAAGCCCTCAAACCCAAAAAGCTCTAAAACCCGAAACCCTAATTAAAAACCCTAAAGACCCCAAAAACCCTTAAAGCCCTTAAAACCCTCAAAACCCCTTAACCCCTATAATCCCGAAACCCTGAGAACCAAAAAAGTGCAAAACACCCGGAAACCCTGGAACCCGAAGAACCCGAAAAACCCTTAAACCACCCCCCCCCCCATCCCCAACAACAAAAGATGAATAATTTAGGGTTTAAGGTTTAGGGTTTAGGGTTTAGGGATAATAAACATAAATCAAAATGACTTCCCTTCGATGCCAGGCAGCAGTGGGTGCAGGCTTTGGCGGTGATGGTCGACCAGGAGGCTCCCATGCGATGAAGTTCGGCTCATCTGAAGGTTCAGGGTTTGGGGTTTAGGGTTTAGGGTTCAGGGTTTAGGGTTTAGGGTTTAGGGTTCAGGGTTCAGGGTTTAGGGTTTAGGGTTTAGGGTTAGGGGTTTAGGTTTAGGGTTTAGGGTTTAGGGTTTGGGGTTTGGGGTTTGGGGTTTAGGGTTTAGGGTTTAGGGTTGCGACTCTCTGGTTCTTTGCCGGATTCTTGGATCCCGTCGCCTGCTTTTTGGAATTCATCGGTTTCCTTACTGGCTCAAAACCCAACTCAACTTTTCAACTGTTGGGCTTCTTACAAGGTAGTTTATTCTGAAAGTTTCAACTTGTATTTCCTTGGGTTTTGGTTTTGGGCCAGTAAGTTTCTTAAGAAGGATTTAGGGGTTTCCGAAAATCCGGGTACCCCTTTGCGGGGGGGGGGGGGGGGGGGGTGCGTATATTTAGAGTACCCCTTTTTTTGGGAAAGACTCATTTAGGTTTCCGGCTTGGGGCCAAAAAGCACATGCTTAGCTGAGATTTTGGTGAGCACATCAGAACTTTCATGACTGAGTCCTTTTGGGGATGCTCAACGTCCTTCCTATAATATGTGTGTGTATATATATAGACATACATGCTGCAGAGTACCCTGAACCTCATGGAAATTGGGGTGGGGTCTTGCGGTGCGTAGTTGTCGGATTTTGTGCAGAGGAATAGCGCTGTATCCCCCGTGTGAAACTGGCTGCAGAGCGGTTCGAGAGGTTATTAAGCGCTAATACACGGGACAGCCTGCCTCTGGGTAAATAAGGCATTATTAACGTGTAATACAGGCACGTGAGGGCAAATATAAGGTATATTAAAGGCTGGTACAAGCCTTCCTGTGAATAGGAAGGTTAACAAGCGGAAATAAGCAACAAATAAGGGGAAATAAGGGCCACACAGGGGTTATTAGCAGGAATACGCTAATTTGTTTCTCAGAAATAAGCTAGCAATACAAGCTTATTTGGATGTTACTAACGTCGCTGCCTGTGCTGCAGAAAAGAGAGCCCTCTCTGTATCAGTGCGGGGCCCCAGGGGCCAAAGGGAGCACTCTGGGAAGCTTTGTTTTCTGCAGCAACGGCAGCGACGTTAGTAACATCCTAATAAGCTTGTATTGCTGGCTTATTCTTGAGAAACAAGTGGTTGGAACAGCCCAGAACATATAGCTTATTAGCAGTTAATATGGCTAGATTAGCTGTTATTATGGCTCTATTAACGGATATTACTGCGTTATTCAGATGTCGATGCTTAATACCCTCTTATTAGCTGCTAGTTGCTTAGCAAAAAAGAAAACAAAATCTCATTTGCTACTCGTCTCTTATTTGGCACAGGCCTGAGACCCCCCCCCCCCCAAGACCCCCCCCAATCCCCATGATGAACCCCAAACCCCCCAGTCGCTAGCCTGCTGCTGCTTGGGGCAGGCTTTAGGGTTCAGGCACAGCCTGCTGGCGGCGCAAGGATTTCAAAGCGCAGCCGCCTACACGGCTCTTTTGGTTTCGGGTTTAGGGTTTAATGGGGGGGGGGGGGGGTCCTGTTAGCAGGAGCCGTACAAAATATTCAGCACCCCGAAAGGGACCCGAATTTAGACAACTGCCCAAGATCACTTGTCTGGTGATTATGCGAAGTCTTTCGAAGGAGTACTACATTTCATTGGGAACATACAGAATGTTACAGGGTCCTTGAGGGAGGGGGGTTGGTACCTATAGGGAAGCTTAGGGAGGCTTAGGGAGTAGTGAAGAGTATTAGGGAACTTTGAGAACCCCATAAGGAACAGGTTTCGATTCCGTCTACCCGTCTCATCCTTGCACAGGGTTTTGGGGTCTCAGGTTGGGTTTAGACTTTATTTAGGGTTTAGGGCCTATAAAAGGGCCTTCGATTCCAAGCTGTGTGGTGCGAGAAACCCGTCTCATCCTTGCACAGGGTTTTGGGGTCTCAAGCTCAGGACTTTTGACTCTATTTCGGGTTCAGGGCCTATAGCAGGGCCTTATGGTCCTTAAGGTCTGGGCACTACGTAAGCCCCCAAACCCGAAACCCCAAACAATGAGCCCTAAACCCCTAAACCACTCAACCCGTCAGATCATCGCCGTCCTACTCCAGCAGCTGGACGAGTCCGCGCCGGGCTGAGTTCCGAGGGTGGCAGCCCATGCAGACATCCCAAACCCGGAGCAGGGTTTAGGGTTTAGGGGTTAGGGTTTAGGGTTTAGGGTCTAGGCTCCTATTTCCTTTTTTGAAAGGGTGGGTTCCCTTATAATCCCCTTAAAACCAAAAAAAAGTACCCTTTTTATTCCTAGGTTGCTCCTGGGTCTAGAATCCTTGTTAGAGCAACCTCCTGGTGCGACGACGTTGTATAAGAAACACAAGAACCTGAACCCTAAACGCGAAGCCGCAGACGCAAAAACCCTGAACGCTAAGCCCCAAGACCCCCAGCAGAAAACTGGATCCGACACTCTCTGGTTCTCCTATCATCCGGCTTTTCTCTGCAACCCTAAGCCCTAGACCCGACACCCTGAACCCCAAACCCCTAAAACGTTACGTTAACCGCTAATCTGACCCAGGATCAACTGTGGCAGCAGGCGTTGGGCCCGCGAGGCTCGTGATCACTGTGGCAAGCAAGGGTTTAGGGCTTAGGGTTGGGGCTTATAGGGGTTGTAGGGTATGGGATTGCAGGCTGTGGGGTCGTAGGGGTTCGGTTGCATGCGTTTGAGGTGTTATTGTGTGCCTTTAACAGGCTTGCGGCTTTGGATGGGGTGGGGCGGGGGGAGGCTTTGGCTTTCGGGCTGGGGGTTAAGGGCTTGGCTTTTGGATTCTGACTTCCTTTGCCAGTTAAACAAGAAAAGGTGAACCTTCACGATCATTGTACTAAGATACCTGAGAGTCTAAGGGTTG